>VYZW01003002.1:0-29397 GCA_013401315.1 Balaeniceps rex | reverse complement strand
CCCATGTGTATGTTTTTACAATGTTGACAGGGAACTGGGGAAGCACATAGCACAGAGCAAAACTATTTTTTTTTCTTTTTTTAATTATTTTTAATATATTGGAAAGAAATGGAAGATTTCCAGAGTAACTTCATCAAAATCTATCATAGGGAACAGCCAATTGCTTGAGAAGCAACGAGCTGACATAAGAGAAAGGTATAAAAGTGAGTCATTATTAGACAATAATTTAGTCAAAAAGTATTCCTTCTACGTTCACAAGGGCAACTGATATGACCAATTAGAGCAATAATTTTAGGTTTGTTTCAGAGGTCTACATCATAAAAGGACATCTGCTCTTAGTAGAAGGCATCATACTGATGCTCTTTAATGCTGACTGGTTCTTGATCAAGAATGTGATGATCAGCCTCACACATCCACATTTTGTTACTGCTCCATGTTTTGATTTACTGCATGTATGGTAATGACATGGAGATAGCTCAACCTTGTTAAAGTTAACTGGTTTCTCACTTAAGGGGTGGTTTATGTCTGGCATTCTAGCCATGTGCATGAGATTAGCTTTCTGGCATATCTTCCAAATTCTTTTTTTTTGCAAATAATACTGTCAAAGTCCAACTCAAGTCATCACATCAAAGAGGAACTGGACTGGTGGACAGATATGCTGCTGCTGATACAGGTACACCAAAATACTCAAAAGAGTAGAAGGAGGTATTAAATTCTTCCTACTATGCCCCTTCATTCTTACCTTTTCAAGCTAGAGCTGATATGCATGTTTAGAAAAAGACAATTTATTACAGGGAAAAAAAGGCAATTTGTTCTTATTCAGGCCTTGTTCTTCTGCACAAGCCATGGCACCTTTAGGTGAAATTTGTTTTCGCGCTTCCAGAAAGTCAAGACAAATACCAGTAACTCACTGAAGTAGCTCTACATGAGAATAGCTTTCGAATCACCACCGTTTGAGTGTCTAGAGGTCAGTAGGATTACATGAACCTTCCAGAACTGACATTAAAATAAGGCAAAACAAAATAAAATTTGCAAGATAATAAAAAATATGTCCTGTCTTAAAATGGACCATGTCTTATTTTATTAAGTAGCAAAACTGATAAATCTTTCTATCAGATTTTACAGAACAGTACTATGAAATTTCACTGTTTTTTTTGTCACCTATATAAGCTTTACTTGTTAAAAGACAGGTTTTTTGAGCTAGATAGTTCCTGGTTTATTAAGATACTTTACACGTATGCATAGCTGCAGTAAACAAGCAGTGGTGATGTTAATCTATTAAGAATAAAGGGTAAAGGGAAGAGAACATATCTAGTGTATAACTGTTGAAAGTATGTCCATATTACTCTTTACAACCTGCATAGTTTATAGAGAGAAGCTCTTCCAAAAGAACACTGTATTTGCATGTTCTGCCTCTCCCTGAAGGAGCTATTCCTCTTCATTGACTTCATCTCTTCTCTCAGTCCGGGATGAACGCAGTGAATATACCCACTACAGCTCCTCCACAAAATTCTTCCCTGTTGCTACAAAGAACTAACAGCTTTCTACAGGAACTAGCTTTGAAGTTTATTCTGCAGTATTTAAATTCAAGAAATAAAAATTTTAACAAAAATATAATTTATCACTTTGCAACATTAAAAGAATAACCATTGATTTAAAGAATAACCATTTTTCAATGCAATAGTTTTGTTTCTGAATTCTCAACATACTACTGCAAAATTCTAGAGCTCCTATTTTCTCAGGATATTTATATGATTCCAACCTTTCTGAAAGGTGAGAAAACACTTGCTGTTTATGCTTAGACAACTGTGAGGAGAACAGTCTTTCACCACTGGTGAATGCATCTTTTAAAATTATACCTTCTGGGGAAAGTATGAAGAAGTAAATTTCTCAATTTGTTAAATGAGATTTATGCATTCATCCCAGCTAATGAGCTTCTGGGTTAGTTCCTAAATTTGGCTGACATTAGACTGCACAAGGAACCATGTT
Source organism: Balaeniceps rex (assembly GCA_013401315.1). Taxonomy (NCBI): domain Eukaryota; kingdom Metazoa; phylum Chordata; class Aves; order Pelecaniformes; family Balaenicipitidae; genus Balaeniceps; species Balaeniceps rex. The sequence goes on along the minus strand of VYZW01003002.1, from coordinate 27,408 downwards.
TCCATCTACTGATGAGGGTTAAGCATGTTATGATCTTAAAATGAATGTCCTCAGGCACCACCTCTACAGTGTGGGTTTCATCACCTTTTAGATGTTGCCATGGAAAACTTTTACATTGCTCTAAGGACTCTTTCACATATTCTTATGCTATGTGTCATTCTGTCTTTGAACATATGGAGGGAAAACAGCACTCCCTTGGCTAAATACAAAATCTATCCAAATTTGAATATCTAGTATGAACCTCTGCTGTGGTTTAACCCCAGCCGGCAACTAAGCACCACACAGCAGCTTTCTCACCCTCCCCCCTCCTCGGTGGGATGGGAGAGAGAATTGGAAGGGCAAAAGTAAGAAAAATCGTGGGTTGAGATAAGAACAGTTTAATAATTTATATAAAATAAAATTAAATAATGATAATGATGATGATGATGATAATAATAATAAATTGTAGTGAAAAGGAAAACAACAACAAAAAAAGAGAGGTACAAAACCCAGGAAAAACAAGTGATGCAACCGCTCAACACCTACGGACTGACACCCAGCCAGTCCCCAAGCAGTGATCGCTGCCCCCCGGACAACTCCCCCCAGTTTATATACTGAATTTGATGTCGTATGGTATGGAATATCTCTTTGGTCATTTTGGATCAGCTGTCTTGGCTGTGCCCCCTCCCAGCTTCTTGTGCACCTGGCAGAGCATGGGAAGATGAAAAAGTCCTTGACTAGGGTAAGCACTACTTAGCAACAACTAAAACATCAGTGTGTTACCAGCATTCTTCTCATCCTAAATCCAAAACACAGCACTATGCCAGCTACTAGGAAGAAAATTAACCCAGCTGAAACCAGGACAACCTCAAATGTACAGTTGTCACACAATAATAGGATCTTTTGTTTTGGAATAAATGTTTTTGGTAAGAAAGCAAGTATTGCTGCTGGATCTCTGGGTGGAACATTTTTCATATGACCATTCCATATATGTCATTACCTGAAAAACATTTGATGCTAGATCTGTTTATTTTACATTTCTGTGTGTTAGACATGTATATCACATTTTTATGTGTTCATAAGACCCTTTTGATTTCCTGTCTTTAAGCTAGCTGTACCTTACGTTTGTGCTTTTTTTGGTTTGGGGTTGTTGGTGGGGTTTTTTGATTCTTTCTTTGTTTTTCTAATAGCTCAAGTACCTCATGAATTGGTAGTGTCATACAAGTAAGGAGGTTCAGTTAGGCTGTAACAAAAATTAACCCTGATTATTTTTTCCTTCTCCGATACTTTTTTCTGAAGCAAAAGAGAAACATTAATGGTTTATTTAAGTCTGTTATGATGGCTTTTTACTATTTGCACAGTTTTATGAGGCAACTGTAGTCTAAAAAGAATTATGTGAAGAACTGTTCAAACTTTTTTTTTAAAGTTAACTGTCATTTTGCCCCAGAATCAACAGCATCATATCCAGTAAAAATAATCTTTCCTCCCTGAGTTTTCCTTAATGTTTGAAGGACCTATAAAAGAGAAATACAGCATCATTCTATTTCAGCTTATGAATCTACCAAGAGAACTTAGCTGTGATGAGCAACATATTTTCGATCATAAATACTATGTGATCCTTCTTTTGAATCATCGTTATTCTCAATTGTTGTACCAGCATCAGTGCTGACATTAGTGATTTGATGTGCTGTTAGGACCCAATTCAGCAAAGTGCTTGAGAAGTGCTCAGTTTTAAACAGGGCAGTAGATCAATCAAGTTACTTGTATCTCTAGAATTTAAATACAGTGAAGTGCTTTCATGAATTCCCATTCAAAAGAAAGAACTAGGATCAAAGGTCTCTTCACATCTTTCATAATCACCACCTGCATAGGTGGAGTGTTTGTAGCTGATTAGCAAAATTCTCTTCTTTTTTTTTCCCCCACATAAGTCTGTAGATATAAAGAAATACAGTTTGAAAAACAGGATTTTTTTTTTCACATTGCATAGTTTTAAAAGATGTCTATTTTGGCAACCAGACATGAAGATTATCACATAAGAAACAGCAATTCAGAAGGAATTCTGAAGGCTTCCTTGAATATTTACATAAATAAGACTTGATTGTCTTCTCTATAATATTGTCTTCTAATAGTAACATATGCAAAGAAGACAGAACCGAGAAGCTAAGGCAACAGAAAAGAAATCTTGCTCTTTTTTTTTTATCTTTTAAGGTTGATTCCTTATCAACTTTTCTGTAGTAATGTTTTCCATATAAAAAAATGAACATTCGAAAAGGGCTAAGAGCTTTTACAAGATTAGTTTTGACCCTAACAGTTTCTAACAATGCAGCCACATCTCATTCAGGAAATTGCAGCTACCACAGGCATTGAGCATACAATCATTCTGAGAAACATCTTTTGAGATATATAAGGAAACATACTGGTGGGGCATTACTATGATCCTTAAAACTACAACCAAACTGTTCATATTTGATGAATAATGGAAGAAAATTAATCTCCGGTCACAATGCAGGTATTATTAAAAAAGATAGAACCAAAATTAATTTTACCAGTGCCATGGTTTCTAATTTTTCTAAAATTTCAGATCTGAACTTTCCATAGCAAAAGAGATCACTATTGTTCCACCCACCATTTAAAGGCAAGATGGCAGATACCTTGTACATTGATTGCATTTCCCAATCCACTCATCAACCTACATGTTGCAACAACATGAGGAAACGCTTAACTTAGTTACAGGAGTACAAAACTTCTAACTTGAATTCATTTGAGGGAAATACAGGTTTTTTCTTTTTTTCTTATTTTTCATGAAGATGGAGAGAGGAGATTTAATCTGAACAGATTTCCTAGAGAAATCCAAAGAGAGGAGCAATCATCATCTTTCCATCAGAGCAGGTTATCTTTAAACTTGAAATTCAATATATGCAGAAACACAGCTGGACAAGATAATTGTCGTAGGTACCTTCCAACTGGAACTATTCTATTCTACAAAGAAAAAGTTCCTGAAAAGGCCATGTCAAGAAAACATCTACAGTAAGTTAACTGTTTTAAAAAAAGACTTTCAGGCTGATTTTTGTTATAAATAAATTAGAAATTCTTTCATTTCTTCTTGTGTATAATAACAGCTTGCATTTGCATTTTTCCTTATTTGCCATAGAGTTAAGGATGATTTCAACCTGACAATAAAGCATTTCCCATCTCTCTTTGGTATACCAAATCTGTAGAATGAAGAGCTGGGCCTTTTCAGTGTGGGAATGTATCTAAACAGCATAATTGCACGCTCCAACAGACTTTGCACAAGCTATCTTGAAAGACAGTATAAAGGAGAATAGAGAGTATTTTGCACTGGCTGTGGATAAACAAAGAAGTTCTGCAGCATGCAGCAAGACAGAGGAGCACACATCTGAGAGGTCCTCAGAAGACTTGTTATAAGGCTAAGCCTAAATTAATAAAAAGCAAAATCAAGCTACACACATTCAAAAACCCAGCCTGATGTGTATTTTTTCCTTGTTATAAACTATAGCTTTCAAACTGACTTAATGAAGAAGTTTCATCATTCAGTCAGCTATATAACACACAAGAACTTGCTACAAGATGAATGTCTATGTTACTAAATTTGCTCCTGTATGTTGAATAAAGTTTAAATGCCTGCAGGAAATAATTTTTCAACAATTTATGCTTACATATAACCTATGACACTATAAAGTAAACGAATATATGAATATCTTGATAGCTAGTGTATTCAATCCACTGTGGTTCCCAAATTCAACTCTCCACACAACTATTACACAATTCATTATTCAGACATGATGACACTGATCAAAAGAATCCAGAAAGTTTGCTCTGAATTGAGCAGTGATTTCATTCAGATACTGTGTCTGACTTGCTTGTTTTCTTTTCTATGCTGATCATAACAAAGTCCTAACATTATATTTCTGCAGCATTTGTATATTTTTAGCTTTATTCAGGTGGTTAAAGTATTAAATCTCATTAAATTAATTTTAATCAGAATTTAATTTAGAATTATTTTATTTTATAAATTACTAATGTGCAGAAGTTTCCTTATACAACAATTAATTTAATCACAGTCATTGACTGCATGTTATTTATTTCTTTTTGCACAAGTTTCAGTGCAGATTTTTCCCACTTGTTCGACGAGGTATTTTATATTATACCCATATTTGCAGAAAAATACACATCATGTATAAATCTGAAGGTATTTGTTAAAGTCCCCACGAGTCAGATGCTTACTCACTACCTGGCTGAAATAAAGTAGATTGAATAGTATCAGAATAATGTGATAAACTTCATTTTTTTTTCTACGTAATATTTGATGAATAAGCTCTTCAGTGTTCATCCTGATCCAATGTGACTTGTGAAAAAATGAAGAGTCTTAAATATTGGGTTACAGATCTCAGGACAGACTTCCTTGTAACATTGTTGTACTTACACTTTAGGTTCAAAGTGTAATCTGAAAGTTTTGAAAGGCTAAGTAATGAAGCAGACAAAAGAAACAAATAAAACATTCATTTGCAAAATCAGAAAAGTTTTTGAGATTGTCCACACTCCAGACAGTGTCGGTTCTCCCATCTCTGGTGCCCATCCATTTCAGTGTATGAGCTTGGTATTTGGAGAGTCAACTAACACAATTAAATTTATTCTTCTTTCATGATATCGTTTGGTGTCTTTGAATAAGTAAGGAAGTGCAGGAAGTCTCTAACAGAGGGCAACTCTCTTGAGGAATAAATGGTCATGTGATGTACCTTTGAGAATGATTTAAGATCTGATAGGCCTTTGTCTTCTGTACCCAGTTTCTGCTCTCTCTCTTTCTCTCTGTCCCCCATCACCTGTCTCAAAGAGAACCTCTTCTCCCAAACAGCCATGTGGGAAAGAGGAGAACATGGCTGGAGTTTCTCCGTTAACACAGCTGGTGTAGTAATTCTGAGCAGCCTCTCTCCTCCAGATTAGGCAATACCCTCCCATGTTTATGACCCAAGACAGTTCTCTGCAGATGTATCCAAGTTATTTCTGGTCCTAGGGAAAATGTTACCATGACAGTACTGTACTTGGTTTTATGAGCTCAAGTTAATTCAGATACGCCTTTATGGGCCTGAATTATATTATATAAACATACCCTTAATTTTAGATCCAAAATCACATCCACATGTTACACTGCTTATCAGTTTCCTGACACCTGAATCCTGGGTGTCCACCCAGGAAAAGACTTGGGAAAGAAGAGTTAAGCAGCTCAGAGTCCATTGACAAGAACCAGCATCTTAATGAACCACTTTTACTTAGACTATGGGGAAACTCAGGGAAGATTTGTCATCAGTCATGACCTCCTGAGGCCAGCTGCCTTATTCAAGGTTTTTGTACAGAGAAAAGCTCCTCAAATTCATCAGCTTTTGTAACATGATACTTTCTGAATTGGTTTTCTGAACTTCTACCTCCAACTTACCTCCCTTTGAGATTTGGAAAACCACCAAACCTTTGATCAAAATCACCTAGGCTATGTTGAAGTTTTCAGGCTAGATGAGGCAATACTGAAATACCATAAGGAGAAACCTATATTCCTGTGCTTTCCATTAAAACATCACCAGGGTTAAAAAAAAAACAGAAAAAAAGGAAGGAAAAAAAAAGAAACTTTGAGGTTAGAAATAGCCTATCTTCCACCTGCTCTTCACAAGTCTCTGCTTTCATGCTTCACAATTTCAGTAGGAAAGGAAGAAAATATATTCATGAAAATCACTCCTTTGTTTGATCTGTGTGTGGAAAAAAATTCTCATACCACTTCATGCTGAGGATGGCTGAGAATTTAACCATTTAACTTCTAGGATAAACCCTGGTATACTTTACCAAGTGAGAAACCAACACTTGAGACATAGTTGAGTGTCAACACTTCACCCTTTAAGGTCAAAGGAGATTAAATTCATGATAGTGTTTTATATTTTTAATCACATGCAGCCACTAGCCACTAGCTGCCACTCTGTGATGGACTTGTGATATGATGTCTCAGGGCACAGATTTGCTCATTTTTATGGAAACATAGCATGAATGAGATTTTAGGACTGATGATTTATAGATGTACGTTGCAGGGAAAAAAAAAAACAAACACAAACAATAATTTTGAAGCTAAATAAAATTCTGACTGGGACTACTGGACACAGCTGCCTATAATGTAAAGGTCTCGATGTAGATCTCTATATTAGAAAGTATTTCAGTAGAACACTAGTAAAATTCAGAATGTAGCAACTGAAAGCAACAGTTCAGGCCATAAGTACTAGATTATTTGTACATTTCAGCACATGAAAATGCTAAATGGTGTTAAGTAAAAGAGCAGAAAACACACATCCATCCATTACCCTTTTCTTATTTTCTCCCCTTTCAGGACTATATCATTCTCTGTTATTTTCCATTAAGAAAAAAGATTGAAAAAGTTTCCAGTGCGCAAATTGGATTACAAAACTGTTAGTATAAATATTTACAATTGATTTTCAAATATGATACTGTTCCTGCTTCAGATATATCTGCTATCACAGTAAAATTTTCTTAGTTTCACAGTAAGGAGTATTTGACTAAATGGAAAAGAAAAAAGGTTGTTAGGTCTGTTTTTACATTACCAGTGTTAATAGAGTACCAATGAGTCCTCATTTTGAAATCTTCAAATCAGTATATCTCCAAGTCATTTCTGACTTTGAAACACTTTAACTTCTTTTTATAGTCAACAATATCTACCAGACCTGAGTTAAAAATAGAGAGCAGGGGAGGACAGGAAGAGATGTGATATCCTGATCCAAGGTTTCCCTGATTCCAGGTAATGTTTGTTTATGGAAAATGAAGGTAGATGGATATACAGGGTGCAAGTGCCCAGGCACTGGCAGCAGGGGGGCTGCAGGGGCAGCCTCTGTGAGGAGAGGCTGGGCCTGTCCCATGCCGGACCCAGCTGGTTCCAGCCAGCTCCAACAGACCTACCAAAGGGCACAGTTGCATCCTACAGCCAATGTGGTAGCACCTCAGGGAAATGTATTTAAGAAAGAGCAAAACGCCGCACTGGAGTTCTGAGAGAAGATTGAGAAAATGTGAAAGAGAGAACTCTGCAGACACCAAGGTCAGTGAAGAAGTAGGGGAGAAGGTGCTCCAGGTGCCGGAGCAGAGATGCCTCTGCAGCATGTGGAGAAGACCATGGTGATGCAGGTTGTCCCCCTGCAGCCCATGAAGGACCACAGTGGAACAGATATCTACACTGCAGTCTGTGGAGGACCTCATGCTGGAGCAGGTGGATATGCCCTGAAGGAAGCTGAAGCCCATGAAGGCCATGCTAGAACAGGGGAAATGTGTGAAAGGGAAGGAGCAGCAGAGAGGATCTGTTATGGACTGACTACTACCCCCCATTCCCCATCCCCCTGCACCACTCAGGGCAGGGGGAAGTAGAGGAGTCAGGAATGAAGGAGTGAAGTTGAGATTGGGAACAAAAGGAGGTGAGATTTTTTTTTTGGTTTCTCACCATGCTACTCTATTTTTAGTTGGCAACAGATTAAAATAATCTTCACGTAGTCAAGTCTGTTTTGGCCATGATGGCAATTGGTAAGTGATCTCCCTGCCTTTATCTTGACCCACAAGCTTTTCCATCTTATTTTCTCCCCCTGTCCTGTGGAGGAGGGGGAGTGAGAGAGTGGCTGTGTGGGGGTTGGGCAGCCAGCCAAGGTCAACTCACCTTGGGAAACGGCTTAGCCAGACAACCAGCATATCTGAGTTTACAAAAATGTTCTCATTTTTATCTCGTAAGTCCTTCCTACATATCTATACATGTTTCCACTGAAAATAGCCATCAGCTTTTGGTAAGGCATTTATTTTTCTGGAAAAAAAGTAATTTTGAAAACCCCGTATTTATCTCATTTAGATAAAAAATAATATTTGTTTCCATGATGTTATTCTAGCCACTAGGTATTCATGCAGTGCATATCCCTTTCACTGTCCCCTTTCACTTCATATTGAATGCAAAATTCAGCAATGGCTCCTTTCATAACGTGCATGCTGGCAAGAGTTCCTGCTTCTTTCTTTTGGTTTCATCTTTTGGAGCAACACTACCTTGCATTGTATTATGAAGTTTTAATCTGACCAATGGACAATATCACATGGACTAACTGTAGTTTAGCAAGACTATGGTGCTTGCTAGAGATGTTAAAGATGAGGGTTCAACACCCCCCCCCTTTATACGTTATAACCTCAGACAGAGGGAGTACTGAAAGAAATTCCAACTACAATAACAACACAGATGTCTTAGCAGGTTTTGGCTGACATACTACTTGACCGAATGAAGCAGTGAGGAGATTTGAATGTGATGCTTTCACATGTTAAGCAAGTACTTACAGAACCATAGTGTTGCTGGACAAACAGGTGGCCGTGATTTCAGGAACTCCATCTTTGTCCTGAATTGTATCCATGAAGGCCAAATTTTTGGTGAGTCAGCCTGAAAAGAACTGGAAGAAAACCACAATGCCATAAAACACTGATGGGAAATACAGGCAAAGAAGAATGAACTTGATTTCAGAAGGCAGTTAGCTACCTAAAAATGCAGACAAGCCTCCAGTGGCATTTTCATTATGCCACTAAGCCTTTCATTAGCCTTACTGCTTTTGAAATGAAGACTATGAGATCCTGAAAATCCTACCAGGCACTTATCTGCCCATTTAGGCAACTATGTATCTCTTGTAGCTCTGGGCCAGAGGCTGTAACTGTAAAAACAGCATGGTCTCTAGTTGCACATCATTAGTAAATAGACTTTGCACAGTAGTAAATTAAGTCAGAGTTAGGTGTCTTTAGACTTTTTATCTGTTAATGATAGTGCAGATCACAGAAGCTACAATGTACATGAGAAGAGTAGTACACTTCTTAATCAGGCTTCTTGATGGTAAATGCAGCCAATAGTACAGTTATACCAAAATACGTATACGTTCCCTTTGCAGCCACACCTAAGTTCATCTCTACAATGTCTATTAATCCCTGTCAAAGAACAAAAAGGAGGTGAAAGGAAGTGTTAAAAGATACAATCTGTTCATCCATTAATGCAAAATATTTTGATTTCCTGTTAAAACACATTTTTCAATGTGTTGAAATGTGTTCCAGTTTTGAATTTAGGAACTTGGTAATGTAGTTTTAACCACTTAATAATTGAGCAGATAATCAGACTTAGGAAAATGAGTAATAGGGGGGAAAAAAGAAAAAAAAAAGAGAAAGCGTTTTGAACGTAGCTCTATAATCTGTTAAAAATACATATTCTATTCATATTTTAAGTTTTTGAAAAATCACCAACCGCAGATTTTGTCTATTCTTACGAAAGGCAGAAGAAAAAAGGAGAGCAACAGAAAGAAAGGGAACTACCAAAGGTTCTAAATGGTGTTATGAGAATCTTTGTGTTAAATACCTGTAAGACCTTATTTGTCTGTTATTTCAAGTGCCAAAGATATCAGAGGTTGGCAGTTTATGACCCTGGAAACTTTCTGTAATAAATCAATAGTGGCTATCAGTGAAGGTTTACTGTTTCTGCAAACTGAAAGCATCACCTCCAGCAAGAAGACATAACCATTCAATGAAAGATTTTTAACAGATATCTTGCTATTTTATTTATATAATAAAGAAGCTTCATGAGTATTAAATGCTTTTTGATTGCTTAATAATCTGTAGCACATACCAGATTGTTGTTAAAAGAGAAGCTGTCAAAGACATTTAACGTCAGATGTGGTTCATGGATACTAATTGCCTGTAACATAATGCCCTGAAAGTCTAACAGATACTTGCCTCATTTTCCTCTTAGCTTATGACTTCTTGTAACAGGCAATGCACACAAGAATCCAACCCCTTCAGTAGAAACTGGTTCTCAGCAGAACTGAGAACAAGTAAAACATTCTTCTACAATGCTTGATATTTAGAGATTCAAAATTGGCACTGATGAAGTCAGTTCAAAATAGTGTTCAGCTTTTGTGTGGAGAAAAATATAGTCCAATCTCTGTACCACAATTCAAAGTTGCCACGGATATGGCGTTCTGTCCACAGTATGCCAGCTTTTCTCTGGAGCCTTTTATAATTTTGATTTTGTTTAAAGACTTTGTTGAAATTGGTATATATTCACCATCACAGCACCACTTGGATTTTGAGATCTTCTCTAGCCAGTTCCTGCTGCAAGGGAATGAAAACAGTTCACGTGGTTTCAATTTTTTTTTTTTTCCCCAGCAGGACACCTTAGATTTTCACCTGCATTTAATTTGGTAGCAGAAGATTAAAAAAGTGATGAACATTAGGTTTTCCATGGTATTCAGTGTCATAGCTTGAATGACTTTCTCAGGTTATCAGCCTACATTGGTAGTATTCTTTTTCATGGGCCATGTTTTGACAGACAATATTCCACTATACAATTAAAAAAACTCCAACTCCTATCAAGTTCAGATTTACTTGCTAAACCCTAAGAACTCATGGTTTCTACACAAGTAGAACCCATAGCAATGTCTAGCATCAGCTTTTTCATTTGTTATTTTGCTTTTTTCATTATGTTTGACATGGTCAGATTGGTGTTTGCTATTGACGGCCAGCCATACTCTTAGGAGAGTAAAATTTCAATGAAATATAAAATAGGCAACAAGTGTATAGAAACTTGAAATGAACTTGGCTGTATTGGTAGATTATCCCAGAACTAATTTATTATCTCCAACCAGGTGCAGAAGATGCACAACATATCTGCAGAAAACTTTTAAAGATTTTTCTTCACTATCACAGATATTAAATGAAAAAAACTCACATAACTTAAAATATTTGAGATGACTTGTTAAAGATAATTTCATGGCTCCAAAAGTGCAGCATAGTTTGAATACAGTTTTTCTTTATACCCACATGCATATTTCTTTCTCATTTGTGTGTGATGTACAAACATTTTTAATGAAATTTAGAATTAGGATGTTAAATGAAGTGCAGATTTGTACCGACTATGTGTGTGGCCTTTAACTGTAAATAGCAATTTATTACTTCCTGTAAAGGCAGCAAAGTACTTTATTTAGTCATAAAAAGCACTCAGTATCTTGGAAGAAAGCTATTCAAAGGGAACTCAACAGACTGGAGAAGTGGGTAGAAAGAAACACCATAAATTTCAGGAAAAGAAAATGAGAAGTCTTGCACCTTGGAGAGAATAAGGCAGCAACAGGAAAGGTTGGGAACTGAACAGAGCAGAAAACAGTTTTTCAGCAAAGGACCCAGATTCCTGGTGGGCGTCATGCTGAACACGAGCCAACAGTGCACCCATGCAGGGGTGAAGATAAGCCACATATGGGGCTGCATTAATAAAAGTGTAGCAGGCAGATTGAGGGATGGGATTACTCAACTCTATCCAGTGTCTGTGAGACCAAATCTAAAGTTCTATTTCCAGTTTGGGGCTTTGCAGTACAAGAAAGATATTGGAAAACTGGAGAAAGCTCCAAGGAGGGCTGCCAAGATGATCAAGGGACTGGAGCACCAGAGGAATGAGGCAAGGCTGAGAGAAAGGAGTTTGTTCAGCCTGAAGAAGATACTCAGAGGGAAAGTAATTTCCATGTTCAATTAACTAATGGATGGGTATGGAGAAAACAGACCCAGGCTTTTCTTAAAGATGAACTATATGAGGAAGCAAGGCAGTGGAGAGAAGTTTCAGTGAGGGAAATTCTAATTAGACTTTAAGAAAAAACATTTTCAACAAGGATGTGGGCAAGCGTGGTAGCAGTTTTCACAGAGAAGCAGTGAATTTTCTGTCTCTAGAGATGTATGAAGCTCAACTGGCTTTAAGCAAAATGGCATAACTTCAAATTTGACCTTGCTTTGAACAAGAGATAGAACTAGGTGACTTCCAGACGCTCTTCTAACTTAAATCCTTCTATGATTCTATGATATCTAGACAGGCTTATCAAGGTTTGTTAAGAGAAATGGTCTTTGATGAAACATTTATGCCCTGGTATTTGTTACGTGGGCTCATCTATCTTCTTTAAAATAGAGTTAGAAGTGTCTGTACATGTATATGAGGATGTGTACACACTTAAGTGATGTATATGGACAACATGCACTTAAGCAACATGTAGCATGTAACTAAACCGGGGATAAATATTGTAATGATATAATACATCAGAAAATATTTTTATCTTACCTTATGTTCTCTACTCAGTATTCTATCAATCCAGACTGTATTCAAGCATCTGACCTCCATCTAGCTTTAAACACATACCCAGAAGAAAGGAAAATATTCAATTTAGAGTAGATGCTTCACTAAACTGAAGTGCCCTGAAGCTACCGTTTACTGTTAAAGGTCCAACAGTGGTCACAGACTTCTAGCGTTCAGGACTCCATAATGCATAAGGCAGCGGGCACTGTTCATATTAACCAGGAAAGTCTGGCTTTTTTTATTTGTCACTTACCTATCGACAACATGAAAAACAGCACGTGAAAAATAACAGTTTCACAGTGATAATACTGGAAGTGATCCAGAAAAAGATTTTCACTTTTGAAGTGTTATTCCTGCTTGATTTAATTTAAATATTTATGATCTGGGGAAGATATGTACTAGATGAAATTATTTGAAGGCATGTTGTTACACTCAAAGTCATGTTATAGGCCATAGTCTCATTAATAATGCAGTGGAAATTGTTTTTTTTTTAAAGTCTTCCTAGTATCTATGCCTTTCCTCTGATGTTATGATTATCGTTCCAGTGCTTCCATGGGTCCTAAGGCTGATGCTTCAGCCCTTCTCAAAAAGAATGGGAGACAGGGGGTCACAGTGACTTGTCAGCATCCGCAGGTCTCAGCGGAGAGAAGTGTGACATTGATCTTTTCTTTCTCCTCAGGTTTGGGCTCTGCTCAGTACTATATCTATAGGTTTCCCTGTCACATCCCACTTTTTTCTCCTGAGCTGACATCTGCAGCTTGGCAGTGGCTCCCAGCACCCCTTGCCCCAGGCACAAAAAAGGGCTATGGCTTGTCAGGCAGTGACTGGTGGCAGGGTGTCACCCCCTCTCCAGAAGAGCCATCCCCAGAGCTGAAGCTGGACCAGGGGAGGCAGCAGTCACCGGCCCTGGTACAGGGCTTAAACCAGCAACACCCAGCTCAGGCTGGGTAATTCTCAACTTATGTGCCTACTGAGAGGATATATGAAGTGGATGTGTGTTGGATACTGTAGTAATCATATACTTGGATCTAATATCATACAAAAATATGACCTGAAAGACGAAATAAAGAATTACTTATATCTGTGAGCGAGGCAAATTAGTAAGAAGTCTGGAATACAAGATTATAAATACATAATGCTGTTGGCAAGTTAGAGGAATGGCCTGAAATAAACTACAACAGAAGGAAGTACAAAATATTTCATCTAGGCAGGAATACTCATCTCTGTATATATTCAAAATGGTAAACGGTGGGCTAGATTGAATTTCACTGCAGAATGTGACTGAAGAGTTGCAGTGGATCACAAAAGAAATGTGTGTTTATCCCAAAGAGTAAGGTGGGAATGGCCTCAGGTGACTGTCTATTCTATCCCTGTTTCATTACAAAGACTATTCTGTGTCATCCTTGACCAGTGTTTGTGTAGTTTATTCTCAAAGACCTTGAGTAATAAAGGCTCTCTAGGCTCTCCAGAGAATCTGCTCTAATGCTTCACTACCCTTCTTTTTATGGTGGTTTATCTAATGTTTGAACTTTAATCTGGTTTTTTTTGCTGTAATTTAATCCCATTTTTCCTTTTCTATTATGCACATGGAGAACATGATTTTTTTTTGCAACCTTTTATAAACATATAGACACTTAGCATGTTTTTCCTACTACACTTGCAAGTCTTTTTTCTACAAGATAGAAAATCAGTTTTTCCGGTCTTTCTGGGCTACTAAAGCTGTGCTGTATGCTGCTGTCTAACAGCTCAAGCTGCTTCAGATAATCATTACCAAATCAGTGTTGGTCTTGGGATCACTGGGATTTTTCTACAAGGAAGCTAGAGGTTAATAAAATTGACATTAATCAGGTTATGCTAGGACTTGGCTATTGAAGCATCCCAGGCTGGTTCTGCAATGGACTCTTGTAGAGTCTTTGCTAACTCCCATCTGTAAGCTCGTACAGGGAGTCCTGTCCTTGGCTTTGCAAGGTAAATGGTACATATCTTGCCACTCTTCACTGCAGAAAGGGATGAGATGTAGCTGACTGGAGGCAAACTGGTGTTATAATAAAGTGTTGTGTAATTCTGGGGCATAGCAAAAGAAATAATTGATCTGTCAACTGAGCAGGTCACAGACCTTACCACTGGAACTCAATGACATCTAATGTGAAATTACTAACATAACCCCTAGCTTTCTTTGAGCTGGTCCAACTAGTCTTCCCCCAGGAAATTCCCAGGCACAGTTTTAAGGCTAGCACGGGCCAGGGAGCATTCCCAATAGGCAATCTGGATATAGCAATCCTATTACGAAGCCTTAGGGAATTAAACAGTGTGGATATCTAAGCTATTGCTGGTTCACTCAGGGTCATGGCATAAGCTCTGGTTCTCTTTAGTTGACTAACACAGACTTATTTGTAATGCAATTCTTCCTTTTTACCCTGCCCACATATGGGCACCACACTTTAAAAAGCATGTTGGATTAGTTAGAGCAGAAAACTGTGTTCTAAAAAATGTGTCCTATGCAAAATCTTGAAAGAGCTAGTATTATTTGACACCAAGCAAAAAAGATTTCACAAGTACACAATAATAGTATTCAGATATATGAAAGATTGCAGCAAAGGAGCAAATAAACAATTACTTTCTACACTGTGAACAAGACAAAAAATAATAGGCCTATTTTGCAGCAAGGAAGATTAAGCCTGGGCATAGAGAAAGGCCTCCTGATGGGGAGATAGCTAAGTACCCAAGTGAGTTACTTAAGCAGTCTATGGAAATAGGATAGCTAAAGATTTTTAGATAGATTAGAAAAAATATTTCTCTGGTTCAGTTTAAGTAGAATTAGAATCATAGAATCATAAAATATCCTGAGTTGGAAGGAACCCACAAGGATCATCAAGTCCAACTGCTGACTCCACACAGGATAACCTAGAAGTTAAACCATATATCCAAGAATGTTGTCCAAACACTTCTTGAACACGGAGAGGCCATGACCACTTCCCTAGGGAACTTATTCCAGTGCTTGACCACTCTCTCAGTGAAGAACTTTTTCCTAATATCCAATCTGAACTTCCCCTGAGGCAGCTTTAGGCCATTTCCTCGTGTCCTATCAGCAGACACCAGAGAGAAGAGATCAGCACCTCTCTGCTCCCTCCTCGTGAGGAAGCTGTAGACAGCAATGAGGTAACTCCTCAGTCTCCTCTTCTTTAAGCTAAAGAAACTTAATATCCTCAGCCACTTCTCATAAGTCATGTCCTCTAGTCCTTTCACCATTTCTGTTGCCCTCCTTTGGACACATTCTAATATTTTTATGTCTTGCTTATATTGTGGACCCCAAAACTGCGCACAGTACTCGAGGTGAGGCTGCACCAATGTTGAGTATAGTGGGACAATCACCTCTTTTGTGCTTAATGCACCCCAGGATACCATTGGCCCTTTTAGCTGCCAGGGCATATTGTTGACTCATATTGAGCTTAATTAATACTGATTTGACATAGGCGGTGGAGCAGATCCCCTTTTAAGGTCTCTTCCCATCCTGTTTTCTATGGTACTACTACACAACTGTGAAGGTGATACTAGGGATGATGCCAACCCCCGAGCTGTGCTGATGCATTGCATGAGAGATTGCCGGTTAGATGGAACTAAAATAATGCTGGGGATCATGCCAACAACTCAGTGCTATGCCATTCCAACGCTTCAGCTCTTGCTCTGGATCTGATAGTATCCTAGTGCAGACTTAAGCCTATACAGGATGATCAGGTTATATCTGTGCTGGTAAACCACCCAGTTTTAGGGTGGAATACCAAAGAGAAGAACAAAGTGGTTTGTTAGATAATAGCTGGGAAAATATTTAACAAATGTGTAGAAACAAGAGAGGACTGGACAAACCTATTGTTGCCGAGGCTGGAACAGAGAGAGACACGGTAAGCCAACACGTTAAGCAAGGTTCAAGTCAAGAGAGAACTTGAAAACCTGGAACAGAAACTTAAAGTATATGCTAGTAAAAGATTAATTTGGGGAAAGTTTCAAGGTGTTTTGGAGAAAAAATTATTTCTCAGATTGTTGTGTAGGTGGCAGTGTAGACTACTGGGCCTTAAAATTGTAAAAAGTAGCTTGCTTTTATGTGTGTCTACCTTTAAAAAAATGCTTTAATTCATTCCTCCATCCTTCTTTTTTCACCGTGGAGAACAGCATGTCACTATCTGGCATTAAACTAAAAAAATGGGAAAGTGGTTTTTTCTCAGCTTCCTGAAAAACTAAATATACACCCACATTTTAAGGTGATGACTAATCCTGAAAATATTTAAGCCATAGCAAGAGAGGCTGTGTTAACCTATTGAATTTGTTTTGGTTTTTTTAGAAGGTTTACATCTGAAAACTAGGGATTTTAATGAAAATTCTGAAATGAAAAATGAAAAAAAGGAGTTTTTAACATTCAGAACAAATATATTCATCTGATTTTCTTTGTATAAAAGGTTTGTACCGACTTTGTGGAGTCACTGAAGCAAGTTATAAATGATGTATGAAATGAAAGCTCACTGCCCAATGCACAGAGAGAATACAGACACCACTTTTCAATCACTGTTGCCATATGCGTTATAATTTACTATACTGTTGTTTTTTTAGGTTTTGTTTGTTTGTTTTTCTCTATTCTGAAATGGAGCCAAAAAACACCACTGAGAAGAGTCTGAAAAAAGATACAAGTAAAGTTAATTTTTAAAGGCTGCTTGAATTTGGATTCTTACATATTTTTTCCACTATTTTTCTAAGGACCTGCTAGATCTATTTTAAACCATTTCTTCCCTTTCTGTTACTAAGAGAAGTTACAATTAATCGTACACATACTTCCATATCATTAAGAATAATGCCTATCAGTTGACTCTCACAAAAATGTTAGAAAATGGAAGCTCCACAAGGTATCATGAAATAACTGTGTAAAATCATTTTTAGTAACAAAATACATGATTTTAAATACAAGGGATGTGACAGAAGTCTTTATCAGAGGTCTTCCCCTGGGGATAACAAAAGTGCACCCTTTTTGGTCAAAAGTAATCTGAAATTCCCATTTTTAATAATATTAAGAATGTGGTTAAATTAACTACTAAAAAAGCTCATCTTGCACAAGTCTTTACATGTGTTACTGAAGTATAGCCATAATCCATAGTCAGAAAACATTATCCATATCACTGAAATATATACAGCAATATATATGAAGGTGAGAATACTTGATAGAGTTCTTTAAGATTTCTTGTTACTGTTTGCTATACTACTTTGGGTAGTATATACTGATGGAAAGAGAATGCACTCAGGTAATGTAAAGCTGCACTATGTCAGAATAATTACTTTCACATATCCTTTGCAAGACTGAAATGTCTACACAAAAGTCAATTAAGACCTCTATTTTCTTTCTCATCCAAAGATCAATTACAATATATGTATTGATATGAAATATCAAAATAATACATATTTATTAAGTTGGTGCTTCAGAAATGCATTATTATATGAAAGTATTTAAGATAAAATTTCAAAATACTTGCAGCATTTCTTTTATATAGAAGACATGCTGTTGTACTGTATTGTTGGATGTTCTCAGTTAAACGAGAGCAAATCCAAAGTAAATCCACTAAAAATTAGAAGTTTATAACAGGATTTGGCCTGTTGTATGGCATTTGTTACAGCTGAATCAAGTTGTAGGAAGAGTCAAGCTAAATGTCTGTCATATATAACTTAAATTCTAACACTAGATTTTTTTTAGCATTTGATTCCCTTTTGTCTAATTTATGCTTACTTTGGAACAAAAGAGTTGAGAATATTCAGAATGCAGAAATAAAGTGTTTCCTTCCATGTCTCTTTTGAATGCATTAGTTAACAACTATATTATGCTTGCTTTGTCACTAGAAAGAGATTAATTCTTATTTGTAGTGTAAATTGCTTTCTCATCTCAGGATAATTAATGTAAATAAAATATTTTATTATATAGAATGCTCACATAATCTTTATTGGTTTAGACACCATGCTAAAATGAATTCCACAATGAAGTTCCTCAATATGATACCAAGTAGGAACTTGAAGAAAAGAAGAAAATACATCTAAAACTCTTTAATCTATATCCTATAGTGAACCGCCATAGTCAATATTTAATTCCTAAATGTGAAGTGGTGTTACAAAAAAAGAAACCCAGTCAAACAACGAAAAAAGTTTCAGCTGTAGAAAGCCTTCTAGAAATGTCTATTTTTCTCCACCACACAAAGAAGCTATATGCTAATTACAGAACCTCAGTAAGGTGTCTACTTATAGGCAGAGTGACCTTAAGCAACATCATGTCTTTTACAATATATAAAGTTAGGCTCTTTTGCCAGATCTCTTTGGTCTGTAAGGAATCTCTATCTTTTTACTTGCATCTACTATATATGGCAGACAGCTCTTTTAAGTAATACAAATCTTGCCCATTTCATTTAATGTTTGTAATGCATCTAAAATAATAAGGAAACTAATACTGAGCAATGACATGTGTCATAAAAACTGAAAAATAAGCTGATCAGAAATCCAGGTTGTCTGTATTTCTCCCTTCACCATCAAACTCAAAAGGAATGTATCTTGCTGCTGAAACTGGTCAAAAGACAAGATAATAAACCACTTGATGTACATGGTTTAAATATAGAATGAAAAATATGAGCTTGCTTAAAAAAAAGTCAGTAACATTTGTCACTTCCACGGAATCAGAAGTGTTAGGCTCCTTATTAGCAAGAAAAGAGAGAAACTGCAAAAATGAGAGCAAAGACCCAAACAAGAGTAGCCTGTTTCACCAATTTAGATAAGATATTTAAACAAAGCATAGTATTTGAATAGAAATCAGTAAAGGGTAACAAACAGGCATGTGAGGCAGACTAATAAAAGAAACCTTTTTTTTCCCTCCTTTAAGCCTGGATTTTAACAGACTTTGTGTACATCAGTGAAGCACATCATGGATGAGTAGGGAGAAAAAGAAAAAGACAATGGACTACCAGGAAAGGGAGAGACTAACAAAGGCTTTAAACAAATATTATCAAAGCCAGAAGGCAACAACCAGCCTACACAGCTGCCTACCTGCTAAAAAAGTGCAAATAATTGGAATGCTCCTATCTAAATTGAGTGCCTGGTTCAGTTGTTGAATGTCCCTTTATTAGCTGTTAGGAAATTATATCACTAAACAGCCAAAGAATTGCTACACAATAGCTGAGCATTCTGTAAAAAGTGCAAATGTAATTGAGCGATTTACATAACAAAAACACTCCTGAAAGGAGATAAAATGTACTCAGTAATTAACTAATTTTTTGTTTATGATACTTGTGCTGCATTCCAATGCTTGATTAACAAATGCAAAATAAAACATTTCCAGAACAGCCAATATGGAACTAACAGAAGATACTAAAAGAAGAAAAAAAAAATAGGGTGTACGGTGTAATATTGGTCATCCTATTTTTATTTTAAAATGTGAGCCATATAAGAAAGACAGAAATATTTCATTGTTAAACATCAGGAGGGCAATAAAAAGTCAAAATACAGCCAGGTGCTTCAAGGTTCAACGTAAAAGCTATTCATTTATTTCAGGAATTAAATTTGTCAGAGCAATGAATGATGTCCATTGTCTGGTGCATCTCCCTCTTTTATTCCTTCAAACCATTAAATGAAAATCTGACATGAATCAAATCAAGGATCTTCAACATGGAAAGAATCAAATCAAGGGATTCATTTGGCTTTCAGGCTGAATAATTTCAGAAGCTCTGTGGATTTGGGTTTGAGGAACTGAGCAGTGTACTGTTTAATACCGGTAGACAGCACATTTCTATAAAATCCCAAGACAGACAATCATATCTTTACCAAACTTCGATTATGTTTTAGTTTGGATAGCCTGTTTGAATGAACAACTGCATAATATTATTTATAGAATGTGCAAGGGCACAGGAGGGATTAGAATAGAATAGAATTATTAAGGTTGGAAAAGAGCTTTAAGATCATCTAGTCCAACTGCCAACTCAACACCACCATGCCTACTATACCATGTCCTGAAGTGCCACGTCTACACATTTTTTTGAACACCTCCAGGGATGGTGACTCTACCACTTCCCTGGGCAGCCTGTTCCAAAGCTTGACCACACTTTCAGTAAACAAATTTTTCCTAATATCAAATCTAAACCTCCCCTGGCGCAACTTGAGGCCATTTCCTCTCGTCCTATTACTTTCTACTTGGGAGAAGAGACCAACACCCACCTCACTACAACCTCCTTTCAGGTAGTTGTAGAGAACGATTAGGTCTCCCCTCAGCCTCCTCTTCTCCAGGCTAAACAAACCCAGTTCCTCAGCTGCTCCTCATAAGACTTGCTCTCCAGACCCTTCACTAGCTTCATTGTCCTTCTCTGGACACGCTCCAGCAACTCGATGTCCTTCTTGTAGTGAGGGGCCCAAAACTGAACACAGTACTCGAGGTGCAGCCTCACCAGTGCCAAGTACAGGGGAAGGATGACTTCCCTGGTCCTGCTGGCCACACCATTCCTGNTCCAGCCTGTCCAGATCCCTCTGCAGAGCCTTCCTACCCTCAAGCAGCTCAACACTTCCACCCATCTTAGTGTCATCTGCAAACTTACTGAGGGTGGACTCGATCCCCTCATCCAGATCATTGATAGAGGTATTAAACAAGGCTGGCCCCAAAACTGAGCCCTGGGGAACACCGCTTGTGACCGGTCGCCAACTGGACTTAACTCCATGCACCACAAGTCTCTGGGCTCGACCATCCAGACAGCTTTTTACCCAGCGAAGAGTACACCTGCCTAAGCCATGAGTCGCCAGCTTCTCTAGGAAAATGCTGTGGGAGACGGTGTCAAAGGCTTTACTAAAGTCCAGGTAGATAACATCCACAGCCTTTCCCTCATCCAGTAAGCGGGTCACCTTGTCATAGAAGGAGATCAGGTTAGTCAAGCAGGACCTGCCTTTCATGAACCCATGCTGGCTGGGCCTGATCCCCTGGTTGACCTGCACATGCCTGTTGAGTGCACTCAAGATGAACCGCTCCATAATCCTCCCTGGTACCGAGGTCAGGCTGACAGGCCTGTAGTTCCCTGGATCCTCCTTCCGGCCCTTCTTGTAGATGGGCGTCACATGGGCAAGCCTCCAGTTGTCTGGCACCTCCCCTGTTAACCAGGACTGCTCATAAATGATGGAGAGTGGCTTGGCAAGCTCCTCCGCCAGCTCCCTCAGTACCCTTGGGTGGATCCCATCCAGCCCCATAGACTTGCGAATGTCCAGGTGGTCTAGTAGGTCGTTAACTGCTTCCTCCTGGATTATGGGGAGTTTATTCTGCTTCCCATCCCTGCCTTCCAGCTCAGGGGGCTGAATACCCTGGGGATGACTGGTTTGACTATTAAAGACTGAGCCAAAGAACACATTAAGTACCTCAGCCTTTTCCTCATCCTTGGTGGCAATGTCCCTCCCCTGCATCCAATAAAGGATGGAGATTCTCCTTGGCTCTCTTTTTGTTGTTAATGTATTTGTAAAAACATTTTTACTTATAGAAAAGGGAATCACCCACGACAATTACCCTCCTTTTTTTCTCTTAACAGAGGCAGTCATAATGCGTGGGGCTGACTGACTCACCCTAGGCAACCCCCTGGATGGACCTTCACCTACATCCTCATTTGCCTGGCCCTCAAGTTCCAGAGCCTCATATCTGTTGTATAAGGGCAACTGGGAAGGTGAGGGAGACCAGGAGAGGATTCACCTGCTGCCCTGAGCAGGGATCTGTTTCCATTCCCCCCTGTCTCTTAGGTCGCCTCCTTCTGCTTGGTGGCTACAGGGCAGGGGATCCTCTGCTTCTTGTGGAGCCTCAATCTGCTGCCTTGGCCTCAGGGATGGTAGGGTGTGGCTCCACCAATCTCCCTCCCTCTCACACTCCCTGATACTCCTTAACCTTTCCACTTCCTCTTTCAGCTCTGCTACCAGCCTGAGCAGATCATTCACCTGGTAACACCGAAAACAGCTGTTGTCTCTGCTGCTCTCCGGTATGAGTGACAGGCTCAGGCACTCCCTGCAGCTGGAGACCTGGACAGCTGTATGTTCGTGTGGGAGTTCCATCTGGGTTGCCACATTCCTGCTGGCGATGGCTTTCGGGTGAGTGGAAACCATAGTTAGGCCCTCTCCTGGGAGGGCGATGACCCCTAGTTGAGTTACCGTTTAGAGGCAGGAGGAGGGCTACGCCCCGCCTATGTGAACTGCCATGAAAACTGACATGCCACGCCCTTCTGATGCACCACGCCCTGTTTGCTTGCCCTGTTTGCCGAGCTCCCTGGGGGCTGCTCTTTTATATGAGGGGGTTTGGCCACCATCACTCTTGTCCCCACCCATGCTGAGTCAGAGCTGCCACTCGTCAGGAGCTCACTCTTTCCCACTCGGGGTGGCGGGAAGGTGGGACCTGGGGTACCCTCTCTCCCTGCGCTTTTGCCTTCACGGTTTGGCCATGGTTTTTCACCTTAGGAAGGGGTCCCTCAGTGGAATCCTCTGCTCCAGAGCCCTTCGTCTTGGAGGCTTCTCTGAAATGGTGGTTACACTGGGTTTTAAATTGCCGCCATCTTTCTTGTCCCCACCCACACTGGAAGAGTATGTGGTTGGCCATCCTCTGTGTTACTGGATTCATGTGGCTATTAAGCTATTTGAAGACTGTTGCTTTTTGTTAGATACTCAATTATACCACATTTAATTTTTTAAGAAATAGCATACACTCAGAAATAAACTGTTAACCAAAAAATAGGTATTACCATGTACCACTGTCAACATAAGTATGCATATATTTTTAAATTTTTTTACATGTTCCTGAATGTATGCATATATTCCTAAAAAAATTAAAGGTACCAATATTTTGTTATCATTTTTCTAACAAGTATGATAAGATTTTTGGTCATTTTAAACTACTTTAGTGGTGGGGGACTTAAAGTGGAATGATTAACATATTTTCTATTAAGTTAATCTGCCTTCTAATGACGAGGTACAGCTGAGTACCAGAACATTTAGCGTCTTGAATGGACCACTACTAAGTATAATGTATCCTCTGTTTACAATAATCAATGACATTCCCATTGATCACAATAGATACTTTATTTTTCAGATGACTGATCTCCATATATCAGCATTCAGTACTGCTAATATATTAAGTCAGTAAGTCAGTATCAAGTCAGTATCAACTCAGTACAGAAGAGCAACTGAAATATAGCTGCTTTATCATAAACTTACAAATGAATAATTCATTCTGCTTATTGCCTCTTCCACTTTCAGTCACTCCACAATAAATTACCTAGTAACTCTTTTACAACTCACAAAGTTTAATAGCAAAATATAAATGGGCTGGATTTTTTTCTTCATATTAATTTCCATGGCTAGAGTCAAGACTCAATATTTTATTAGTGACCTGTACAAAACTGGGAGGAACAAATTTGATAAAAAAATCATGAAACTACATTACTTAGATTAGTTCTTTCCTAAGTATTTCTTTATAAATCAAGTTGACGATTTTGGGACTAAATTCTTTTTAATGAATAAAACTCCACTAACTACACAGAGTTGGAAGAAAGTCCATCCAAAAATAAAGATCAGAATTTATGGTGAAGGAAAAAAAAATTCAAAATAACCCATAATTCTACTGCATTGTACATGCAGGGCTTAATCCTATAATTCTGACATTAGAAGGATCTCTGATATTTCTAAGTTCCAAAACCATTTGATGAGCTGTTCTGGTGTAGCTTGCTTGAAATCTTCTGACAGACATTGAGTTTGATGCTGAGTGAAACTGTAAGAAGAGTCTCCTTAAAATCATACGTCATCCCTACTCCTAGATAATTTCATTTAACTATTTTATTTTATTTTTTTCCCCTGTATATACTTAGTTACAATATATTATCTAAAACGTTTCCTGTTAAATTAATACTAAATTTTGACAACAGTGATGGTGCTGCACATTGCTAGGAAAAAAACTATCTAAGTTAAATCATATTTAAAAAGAAAAGATTTCTATTTACTTTGGCTTGGAATGATTATATCCACAGTTTCACATTGCAAATGCTGGGTCAATCCAGCTCCTTCTGAAATCAGTGATTACCTGTATACCCAGTTTAAAGGGAGTTGGATCAGATCCTGAATCCTTAGCATATTCTTGTGCATCAGACTAACAGAGAATGTACAATAGATTTTTCTTCTCTAATCTTTTGGCAGTGAAGGATAATTAAAATAGCAAAATGACAACTGCATTTCACCATGCACGATTTTCAAGTATGGAGTATATTATGCTGATTCTTTTTTACCTAACAGGATCAGTAATGAAATCTCTTGGAAGAAAATTGTCAAGTATGAGAAGATATATACAGTTTAAGATCAATAGTTGTTCAGTATGTATTGTATGGGAGAGGGGCAACTATATAACAATAACAAAGAAATATATTGCACATGATGAATATCATGTTCTTTAATATGGCTCCAATAAAATAAGAGATTAATAAGAGTCTTTAAATCCGGATAAATTTCTTGACAAGAAGCTATCGGCCAATGCAGTGTTTTATACATTTGAAGATGGGAAGAAAATGCACACGAGTTCATTATTCTACTTTTCTTTCCTTAGATGATCTCAAATACAGTTTCATACCCATTATGCAATATTTATACTAGAATATATTACAGTGGTACAACTACAGATGTCTGTCTTGAAGTGGTACAACGTCAGTCTATTCAAGTATGAAGGTGTCCAGTCCAATTCTACTTTCACTGTAGATTGCAGTGAAAGTAGATCACTTTCAAAAGGATTGCAGAAATGAGGGGAAGTGGTATGAATTGGACAAATATAAATTCCTTATTATGTAAAAAACCTCATAAAAAGTCAGTTTGAAATGAAATAAAATATATGAGTTCAAATGTATTTGGTAGGCTTTTTATAGTCACTTGTGAAGTTTTTCAAGAAACAAACTAAACAAAACATGTAAAGAACACATCTCTCCTTAATTGTCTCCTGTTTAAAGGCAATCTGTCAGTCAGCTAGTAGACTCATTTTTCATGTCTATGTGAGTGATTTTGAATATGTGAAACCAGTATTCCTTCCCTCAGTGAGTGACAGTTTGTGACTTTAAAGATATATACTTCTTCCATTAAAGGAATATATTTTGTTTCCAGAACTAAAAATATTTTCTCTCATAAGCAGTACTTAAGATGATGTGAAAGTGCTCTGCTTTCCTTCCTAAGAGACTAAAAATAATTCTGATCAAAGTTAAATCTTTAAGCTGGAAGAAAATACAGAAAATGAAACTTTCAAGTTTTAATTACACCTGGTTCAAAGGAAAAAGTGTAAGGTCACAAGTCTTGGAAACTGATTCTTTCCATGGAGCACAAGACAGATATATGAAATGTTCTTCTATTTACTGAGCCAATGTTTCTCAAGTCTGATGTGGCCTTCTAGGGATAGACAATGATTATTGGATCATGAAAGTTATCAATAAGAATCCTAAGCAGTATAAATTACTGTGTGTAGAGATGTATTTGCAAATATTTGTGCTTTACAATATGTATCGTAATGTTCTCAAGCTCCCACTACGTAAACTAGAAGTGTGAACTCCTGTTGCCAGTCTGCAGTCTAAACTTAGTCTGAACCTAAAACTACGTCCTAAAATTGAAAACAACTCTTGGACCTATATATCACCTACCTGTCTCAGTTGATACTATTTCCAGAAGGTGTTTGCACTAAGATTCTTGCAATCTTTTTTTTTTTTTTTTTTGAGTTGAAGAACCGTAAACTATCTTGGATCTGTAGTAGCTGGCTTTCTCATTTTAGGTATCTGAATTTATCTTCCAAAACTCAGCCAGACCAGGTTTTGCCTTTCTTTTTACTGCTAAGAGAAAATTTAGTTCTTTATACACTATTCATATGGCTTCTTTTAGAAATGGTGACAATACTATCCATGTCAAGCAACAAAAACACTTCACCACTGGTTTATTATACATTTCTTCAAATGCTCCATGTTTACCACAAAGTCAAGTTTCCATGCAGTGTTTTTGTTCTGGGTGGCGCAGCCAGTGGGAAGTTATTATAGTATGACACTTTGCTTGGTGTATAATTTAAAAACAAGCTTCCAAAATAAGCTGAAAGTTACCATAAATCTCAACAGTTTTTACAACAGTGGCCTTGCAGCACACTTCTTGTTCACTCTATCCAACTGTCATATACACATACTACAGAAACTAAAGCAAGTTAGTAGGCAGGATAGTCTATAGTTTCATTATTATGGGCTTATATTTAAGTTTGCTTATGCACATAGTAAAATGTGAATTAAAAATATTCCTTCTTGAAAGTATTTGTAATAAGAATTGAAACATAACTAGAATCAAAGCATAACAATACTATGCACTCAGCGAGAGTGCATAGTACCTGTGAAGAGGTAAAAAGTCTGAGGAAATTTTCCATCCATTTTCTTTTGGACAGAACACCATCTGTGAATTTATCCTGTGGTATCTGTTTTTTCATGGCTCTTTGTCACTCAGACTCTATGCTTTCTATCTCCAGGAAATCCTATAACAGCACCTGCAAAGTCTTGCTCTCAGAGGAACTGTCTTTGCCTGAATACAGATGTTTCAATGAGAAATTTGGGAGTGTTATCCAGGGATAATAAGCATCAGTCATTCCCCTTTGAAACAACAAGCGTCCGGATACATTTCTTAGAAAAGGAAATTCTTTATAGACAACATACCAAAAAATACTGCAAGTACTGAAAAAGGTCAAATATTTCAAATGTCCACATCTACTTTAAAAGTGATAATCAGATAGAAATATCTTTGTGAAATGTTTAGGAAACATGCAGTTTGTGACCTCAGGTTTGTCTTTCTTATACAACTCCATGCATGCAAGATGATCTTTAATGAAGCAACAACGTCTGGTGTAAACTTGTTTATACCAGGCAGACCATCCTAATTCAGATGAAAACCATGAAGTTACTAAGAGATTTGTGTGCCCCTGAGGCAGAAAAATAAAAAAATATCATGTTAACCACACTGCTTTTGTACTCAGTTACCACCTTTCAGGAAATGATCATTTATAGAAAATAGATGAAGAGATAGGGGGAAAAAAAAAACCCTAGAACTTAAATTCTGAAGACTCCCCAGGACTCCCCAGGGTATAGGCACTTTTCAAGAAAATCATCATGGTCCTCTCAGCAATACAAATCAGGGTCTATTTCAGTAATTTCATACAATCATAGAATCATAGAATCATTTGGTTGGAAAAG
>VYZW01003001.1:65107-82966 GCA_013401315.1 Balaeniceps rex | reverse complement strand
GTTTCCTATTTCTTTATAAAGACTATATGAATTCATTTGATGAAGGTCAAATCTAAAAAGCAGAAATACTCAAAATAAAATAAAAAGCAGAAAGAAGGAAAAGTTCTTCTCTTCAGAATTCATTCTAAACAGTATATGCCCTTACACTTCTGTTGTGGTATTATAATCCTCTTTGCTCTCTCAGTTATCCACTCAGATGACTTACACAGCTTAAATTTTCTAGGTATTATATTGAACAAGTACTCTTTCTCAAGACTTTTAGTGAAGCAATTTGATATCTGTTTTAATTTCACTTTCACTTGGAGAGATAATTTTGGAGGCTGCTGCAAGACAAGCAAAAAACAATGTCTGAAGGTAGTTATTCTGTGCCTCTCCAAGGAGAAAGACCCCTGAGTTAATACAGTACTTGTTAAAATGATGCTGAACGCTTCTCATGAAATCATACCAGAAATACAGTAGTGTAAATTATTTAAGTATGCATGGTTAGGTAGTAACCTTGCACTGAAGCAGGGGTTTGGATCAGTAGACTTATTTTGGTTCTTATTTTCTATTATTCTGTACTTAACTGAGTAGGTCTAGAGACTTCTACCCTCATTGTAATACCTGTATTTCTCATTTCTCACCTCTCTTCCCTACCACAGTGTCCTCACCTTCATTACGTTCCTTACCTTTTCTATATTGCAATACGTCTGTCTCCTGGCATATCCTCCAGCTTCCCCAACTAGGAGATTTCTAACTTTCTACATTTCTATTTGTGCCTTCCTATCTCCCAAACTACATTGATTTATCGCAAGTTCCTACTTTGTTTTCTCTTCTACTGGCAGAGTACTTGTAATTCCCTATAGGAGGGCCATCCTCTGCTCAGATCTCTTCCCATGGCACACCAGGACGTCATCTGGTCCTCCGAAGGCAGCGGGCACAGACATGCTGTTTGTGGAGCAGTTCATAGATTCCTGATTCATGTGCCTTCACTGGTGAAAGGAAGACCCTGGCACACATGTACTCCAAGAGCTCCAGGTCACTGGTCCCCTTCCCAGCTCCTCCAGATCCTCTTGCTGATACTCTGGATGCACAGGTCTCCTCACTTCTTCCTCTTATGTTCTCTCTGAGGCCCCAAAAACTTATTGCACCTCCTCGTCCACCTTCTCCTGGCTCTGGCATGCTGACCATCAACACCACGAGGAGGAAGAAAATAATGGCAAGGATCTTTCATCGGCTCACCTCTCTGAGCAAATCACCACCAGATGTCTTCTGGAAAAAATGAGCTCTCTCAGACATGTTCTGGTCCATGCCTTCTTACTAAGCCCACTCAATCCATTTTGGAACCCTTGACCCTCAAACCCTGTTTGTTTGGGGTTTTTTCCCATTGGTTTTGTCCCATCATCAGTTGCCTATTCTTCTTACATTTGCTCAAGAGATATCTAGGCACATTAAAACAGGAAGTGTCAAGCACTGTGGGAAGGTCATCCACTTTCTTGACCACATGTGCCTCAAGCTCCACTCATATTTATGCACCCAGTGAATTCCTTAGGGTAGCTGCATGCTATCTCCTTTCATGTACTGTAACAGATCTCAGTGGGAAACTAATTTCCTACCACACAAAAATATTCATGATTTCAACAGCTTTGTTTTCCCATACACAGGAAAATATAGGCCAAAATTTCAAACCTTTTGCAACTTGAAAATGCCAACAGAAGACATACTTTGGCAAGTCAAAATATTTCATTTTTTAAATTCTCATTCCATTGCTGATATTACTAGATAACAAATACACATTTCAAAACAATTGTTTCTATTAAGAAAGACTAAAGTCTTCATTTGGAAAATGGAAAAATGGGGTGTTTCCACAATTTTGAAACTTTTTCAAAACAGTTTTAAACCAGGAAACTAATCAAAAAAGTTATTTCCCACAAGCAGTTTAAGTTCAGTCCCATCAATATTTTCCAACTAAAAATGGTTTAATCAAAAATTACTCTGATCTACTCTATCTTGTACATTATTGATGATGTTTTGATATGTAAGTCTTCTTATGTGATTTTTTCTAGTTTGCTTGTTCTAAAAATTTTATATTAATTCAAGAGAAGTATTTATTTTACTGATTAAAATGGAAATACTTTTTTTTCATCACATGCACAATTCATAGGCCAGAGTACAGTCATAACTGAATTTCATATGAAATATCATTGTCTTTCAGATAATTAATTCTTATTTTGATGTGTATAACACTTAAGCAACTGTTGGTATTTCTTGCTATGTATTAGAACACAATGTGAATCTTATATTAGGTTTCTAATTGCATAATTTCTCCAAGATAATGTGATGTCCAAAGAGTGCAACATTTTCAAACCTTACCTCTAACACTAAAGGCAGTGACCTCCATACTTAACAAAGTACTGAGAAACAGTAAAAGATTCATTCTTTATTACACTTCACATCCCATGTTTGGTGAAAGCTTAGCAGGTAACGCTAGTGCTTTGGAGAATTGAGCCATAAAGTAAAGCTTAGAACTATAATAAATATTCTCCTGAAAATCAGATCCTACAAAGGGATCAACTCCAAATACAGACAATTCAGGAAGTTAGCACCATCCAATATCAGGTCTTTAGACTGTAAACTCTTGCTAATAGAGTCTGGACAGAATATATAGTGTGTGTGTATGAGTGTGTGTGTGTGAACACATGTCTACAGAAGCACAATAAATAACAGCAGAAAATCTTTCTGACTAAGCAAGTGGCAATTCCAACAAACCCTTTCATTGTCGAAATTTAATTTTGATAAAAACAGAATTTTTGTTGAGATAAGGGTATCTCATTTCTATTTCATATAATAAATCATAGGTTTTCTCAAAATAAAGGAATGACTGGTTTGTCTTTAATTGATAAGAGAGATTAAAAATTCACCTACATAGATATCTACAAAAATTATGCAACCTTTTATATAAATAAAATTAATTTAAATTAAAGAAAAAATGTTAAGTGTGCAGTGCCACTTGCATTTAACATGATGTGTATTGACAAAACCTTTTTCAAATGAAGTTGATTTCAAAAACAGTATGAAAGCAATCTGAAGGAAACACTACTAGAGTTCATAGCTAGATATTGCTGGTTGTTTATGACTTAATCTGGTCAACTGATCAGTGAAAAATTGCATCAGTGTCTACACTAGGTTCAATGAACACTGAGATGCAAGCTTACGATTATAACTTTTTTTGTTTTTTTCCTCTGCTCTGTATGTAGATTGTCAAAGTTAGAGAAAGTTATTTACAAGCTAGACATTTGGAACATGAGCAAATAAACTCTGTATCCTCTAGTGCAAATCCATGTGATGGCATAACCTGTTTCCTAGGATTGTTGAAAAACATTACTAGATTAAAAGCCCACAAAATAAATCTAACCTATTACTTTGTTTTCTGAATTTCAGGACAGCAATCTACAAGTGATGAGTTCTTCTTTTATAAAAGCCAAAAGGCTTCTGAGCAGAGAGATTTTATGTAATAAAAAATAAAGCCACCTCCTTTCCTATCCTCTTGTTTTTTGATCCTGGCCTTTAGCGATAGCAGCTGAGGTTTCACAAGGATACAGGTGCCAAAGCCTTGGACTCACATTTGCCTGCAAAAAGAGCTGCAGTTCTTCACATAGTCCATAACACCCATGACACAGCTGCAAGGACCTCTCCCACACCCTAACACTTGCTCCAAGTGCCTTGCTGATTTCTTTGAGCAGCAAAAACCAGTGCCCACTGTGCTGTATTGTTTTGCTTCTCTTATGACAGTGATAAGTGAGGCCTTGCAGCAGGAGGACCATGCATTCTGCACTATTAGAGACAGCCCTTATTTGGTGCCTAATGTTCCATGACCCATAAGCATTAAAGGAACTGCTAAGAAGTATTTGATCAGGTAAAACGTATATTTTTGAGCCACAGGCATGCAAAGGAACACATTGGAGAACAAAAGTGTTTCATATAATGACTGGAATACAGCACAGTCAGGTAATAAAACAACAGAACAAAAGCATAGCCTGACTTAGAGGCAAACTCTTGCACGGAAAAACCATCACCCTCTTTGCGGCAAAGCCACAGAGACAGTCAGTCCCAGGCATGAGAACAGACAGCCTCTCCTGGAAACGCTGCTTGACCTGAAGGTTGCAACACTGATGCGGGATACAAGTAAAAAAATCATGTCATGTTTTATATTAGTCCATTAGTGCCTGGTTTCCTCTGGATTGTCAATAATCCTCTGAGAAATTGACTTTCACAGAACCAGCCACGGGGTTAATCCCTTGTGAATGCATCAGTCTAGCAGAACAGTCCAAGCCATAGGCAATGGCAATACTGTGTCAAAGCCATATCTGGTGGCCTAGGAAAAAAAAATGTGATGTACAGGCACAGTTTCTCTCCATCCTCCTTCATCCACTTCCTTTCCCACCAGCAAAAGAAAGGTTATTTTAGTTAGGCAAGGCTGGAAGGGACATCAGGAGGCAGAAGGTCTCTAGCACAGCCCCCTGCTCAAAGCAGTGTCACCTCTAAGCTCAGATGAGGTTGCTCAGGACTTTATCCAGTCAAGTCTTGAAAACCCCCAAGGACAGAGAGCACAACCACCCTGTGCAGCCTCATGGTGAAAAAATAATTTTCCTTATGTCCAGTCTGTAGCTCTCCTCTTTCAGCTTATGGCCATTATCTCTCAGTCTCCCAAAGAGCCTGGCTCCATCATTTCATTAACCTCCATGTAGGTACCAGTAAGCTGTTGTTAGGTCCCCCCAAAGCCACCTTTTCATCAGGCAGTGAACAAGCCCTGGTCCCTCAGGCTCTCCTTGCAGGGCAGATGCTCAAGCCTTGACCATCGTGGGGGCCCTCTGCTGAACATGCTCCAGTTTGTGTCTTTCTTCGGGGGACCCAAAACTGGACACTGTGAGACAAGGTCTAATGAGTGCTGAACAAGGGAGAATGATCCCTTCCCTCAACCTACTGCTTGTGATCCTGTTTGTGCAGCCCAGGAGGCTGCTGGCCATCGTCGCTGCCAGGGCACATGGCTGCCCCATGCTCAGCTGCCCACCAGGCCCCCAGAGAGCTGCTCCCCAGCCAGTGCCCCCCCAGCCTGGGCTGCTGCAGGGGTGCTTCCTTCCCAGGGACAGCGCTGGGCATTTCTCCTCATTGAATTAATATGGATCTAAACACCTTGCTAAAATGGATAACTGAGACCACAACCAGGAGGAAGAACTGCACCTCTTGCCACAGGTGTCGGCCAAAAAAATCACTCATTTTCAGCAGGGTCAAAGCAGCGGGAGCACCCACAGAACCAGCTCCAATTGCTGTCTCTGTGCCTGCTGGCCCAGGCAAACCAAAGATGGGTACAGACAACAACTCAGAGGCTTGCTTAAGGCTATCAAATGAAGTGGCAACGGCAGTCTCAATAAGCAGAGTCCAATGAGTAGCTCAGGGAGAAAGCAATCATCTTGTTAGCCCTTAATCTGACAAGAGCAGCACAGAGCCCATCCTGAGAGCTGAACATGATTAACAGTTATTCTGAGGTACCTCTGTGTAACCAGGAAATGCTCTGACAACAACTCCAGGAGGAGATTAAGCTCTTTTCTCTGCCTGCAAAATAGGAAAGTCCTCCTTCAGTAAGCTCAGCAAGGGAAACACTTATTTTGCAAGCAGGCCAGGGCTGACCCTGCTCATGCTCTATGCAGGCCTTCCAACCAGAAGCTGTGGTTGGAGTTCTCCTAGTGACAAATCTTCTTAACCAGCCCAATGGGGAAATGGGACGTCTTGGTTCAGACCTAGCGTTACACCTTTCACATGCACACACAGAGCAGCTTGTGTCTGCTCTGCAAGCAGCAGGTAGACAGTGGATCCCTCCTGCTTTATTCGAGCCATAGGACCACAGCCCTGCCCCTTCCCTTACTCCACTGCTCCCTCCCAGCATGTCCCACGCTGCCTGGACACAGCCCTGTAAGGAGGCAACTGCACATGGGCAGCAGCAGCATAAGGAGGTGGCAGCAGCACTGAGCCCAAGGAGCTGCCCCTCACCTGTACAAAGCAGTGCCCTAGGGAGCTCACCCAACCATGCTGCTTCTGAAATACAACTTACAGGAGCCCCAGCTGCCTGGCCAAGTTTATTTTGTTGCTGCAGCAACCATTTTCTCTATCCCCGCTTGGCGCTGCCACCTCCTGCATTGCCTCTAAAAAGAGATTTCTCAGTGGGGGAGTGGGAGAGGGAAAGGTCCCATGGAAGAGGAAATCTGCGGGGGAAAATCCATTTAGATCTATACAAACTGTACAGCCAAAAAGATCCTCAAGGCGTTTTTAAATAAACAACCACTTGAGCATTCAACACTGAACCTGGAAGAAACCAGAAAGGAAAAGAGAACCAAGGGCAACGCAAGCCACAGCGTATTTCCCTTTGAGCTTTGTTTTCTCCAAAAGACAATGCCACGTACTTTATCACTGCGCTACTCCAAGGGAATTAGTTTCTTTTTTTCTAGTATATTGCTGCACCAGCTGATGAAGCTAGTAACAGATTTCAGTAGCAAATTTTGCAAATGTAGTAAGTTTTACTTGCTAAAGGATGAAACTACACTGTATAACTCCCTACAACTGCAGTAATCATTTAATGTCTTTCATTTAATGATACCAACAAACCAGCCTATGTTAAAAGCTGGCTTTCATAAAAATGAGGCAATTTGTTGACTTGGCAAATAAGAAAGATGAAGAAAAAATACCCAAATGAGGTAATAAACAATTAATTTCAAAGAACCAATCATCAATTTAGTAGCTTACACAACAAAAAGAGATGGCGATGTAAATATAGTGTAGCTGCATCTACAAGATGTGTTTTAATTGGTAAAATGAATCAACTACAGAAACGACTGTAAAAAATTGAGCATTTTTCAAGTTTAGGGAGAAGGTCTCCTTTCTTGTTTGTAATGTGAAACATTATTGCTGTTCTGTTCCCATTCTACTGAAAAAAATGTCACTGATGTCCACTGGAAGTCTGTCAAGTCCCAAATATGTAACCAATTCACCTTGCAGATCACTAATGAGCTTTTTGCCCCAGACCTTTACTCAGTCAATGCTCACTGTTCTTGTTCACAGTGTAAAAATCCCTTTCTATGTATCACAGGCACATATAAAATTAAAGCTAGACCCCCTCAAAACTCTGCATTTTCCTATTGTTTCCTCTATTTTGCCTTCTTGCCCAACAAAATTGATGTATCCTGAACTGAAATATTATATTGAATGCAAATATTAAATGGAATGCAAATATACATGAGAAAGCACCAGAGGAAACAGCAGAATAGGGTTAAAAGAAGAATGGCCTGTACTAACAACCACGGACACAGACAACAGCAATGAAACTCTCAGGCACGTGATGTTTCCATCAAGACTGGGGCCTGTGCTCTGTTAAGACCACAGCACAGATAACTCAAGAGTGGAAGACCCTACACTTTGATAAAAGGAGGAGGTCAGCAAGGTTACAGCACATCAGATGAGATGTTCCTCTTCTTGCAAGCCCAACAGGAAGATAGGTTACAACTCTGAGATACCTAAAATCAGGAAACATAAACAATGTCCAGCAAACTTGCCTAAAATTTATGATGGCTGAAGTAAGCAAAATTCTGAGGCAAAAGAATCATGCCATAGTAACAGCTAAATCCTGAAGAATGTAAAAGGCCTGCTCAAAACCCCGTTTGTCATCACCAATCAAGAAAACCCAAATGTGATGAGGATTCAGCAGCCAGCATCCCATGTCCTTTGTGTCACACCGACTCATCATGGCCAATCCCCTTTGACAGACCTATCTCAGCGCTGTTGACTATGTGAGGGTGAGAGTAGGAATGAGTGAAATCCGTGACAGAATGAATGTGAATTAAAACAGTGTTGTTTAAAATAAACCTCCCTTCCTCCTCCACAAGATCTCACACTGAGTCTTACTAATTTCCTACAAACAGCGAAGGGGACTTGGCCACAAGTACATAGGTTGGCATGTACTTTACCAGCAAGGATTAAGGAGGGCCTAGAGCTGCCATGATCTTAAAAAAATGGATTAGTCTTTAATGATCCAGAGTCTTCTGGTTTTGTTAGATGATGCTTTAGGAACCCAAAGTCAGGGAGTATCCTCCGTTACTTGATGTATTTCAGAGAATCTTCCTGATTAACGCTTGTCCCTGGAAGACACTTTTGGCATTCCTGAGTCCTCAGATAAAAGATCTGACCTATGTAGTTCAGGTACCTGTTGCACTGTTTGACTATCCTTCTGGGGAAAAAAAAATAGTAAAATAAAATTCCTCCTACCTAAGCTCAATTTCACGTGTTGGAAGTTGCATCCATTGCCTCTCATCCTACCACTGTGAATCTCCAGGAAGAGTCTGGCTCTTTCTTTTCTATAGCTATGCAGTAATTACCCTTTCTCACAGAGTGCTCCAGTCAGATTCAACTTCTCTCTCCCCAAGCTGATTTATCTTTAGCAAATCCAGAACAAAGTTTTAATATTCCTCCCACTAAGTTACGAACTAGCTGACACAAGATGCAAAGCCTTGTTCAGTGGGTTAGGTACTATTCTTGTATTTAATATTCTGCTTGGCCAATTTGGAGTAGAACTTTCCCCATATTTCAGCATGAATTGCTTCTATCCAGTGAATGTTCTATTTTGCATCAGTCTGTAGTGCAGCAGATACAAAAATATAAATGTGATTCATGCATGCAACTTTTTGCTGTTTCTTCACTGAAATCAGACACATGATAATCAACCATTTGAGGTAACTGTGAGTTTGAGATTGCTGGCCCCCCAAGTCTGTGAGGAATAACAGTTTTCTATACAGTAGAAATTCTCATCCTGAACCTTTTCCATGGCTTTTTAAAGTTAGTATTGTTGTTGTTTGAGTCTTAAAGGTTTTTTCATTACTGATTAAACAGGTATTTGGCATGGTGACAGCAGCATCTGACTGTCAAGGATATTCTGACAAAGTGCCTTAACAAAGAAAATCGCTCACCAGGGATATGAGGGAAGTTTTAATGTCTACTTAATCCTTGTCTCTTTATTGAAACTTGAAGACCATAATTAGTGCAAAACCAGATGGTATTTTTGTGATTTGGACAGCTGTCCACTACAAATTTAAGGCTTTCATTTCACATAGGCCAAACAAAAGCTCTCGGGTGATAACTCCATTCAGACAGTGCCAAGCTAGGTGGGATGTAAATCAATGCCCTAGAGGTGAAAGTCTTCAAATCCTGTTACTATTTCACTAAACAATCCATTCTCCCATCCTAAGGATCCTTGGGAGTTGTAAATACCAAGGCGATAACACAATCTAGATTGAAGAACTTATTTTCACACATCCTTTAGTATCCTGTACTGGTCAGGTTATTAAGATTGTCTGCACGTATCAATACAGAAAGAAATATTTGGCCATCCAACTGCAAAAAGAGTTCACAAAAATTAATGGCAGCTATAAAAATTTCATCACTTTATTTAGACTGAGTCTATTCTTACCACAAGCTTTGGAATGTGACAGCTATATGTGCTGTACATAGGATGAAAAATGCGCTGTAGCATAACTACAGCTCCATGAAACTTCCCAGGAAAACTTTTTTGCAGAGCATTCCCTAAGCAGAAAACCAACCAAATCGTGAGTTCATGTTGAATCAATCAAAATGTTTTAAACAAACATCTGCTTCAATTTGTAACTTTTTAAAGACTACTTCACTTCAAACTGCATCTACTTTTTTTAAGTTTAAAACATTCAAAAATCAAAGTATTTCCTTTTGATTCCAAACAAAATAGTTTTTAATTTTTAGTTCAAAACCACAATATTTTGGTTTGTGATTCTTCCAACACATTTTATATTTTCAGTAGCCCTGGTCAACCAAGAACACACCTCTTGCCAAGCATTCCCCATTCCTCTGCATAGTCCAAATTATCCACCACCCCATTTCTTCTTTGTTACAAACTTTCTGCTTTGATAAGCTAAAGAATAACAGTCATCCAATCAAATAAAATAGAGGTAAGGAACATCCACTAATTTGTGTGCCTTGTAAAAAAAATAAAGTGACTGTTTATATTATTTGTAGAACATTTAAAAATATTATTACTAGTTAATAAAAAAATGAAAGAAAAAATGAAATATTGCAAAATAATTCCAGAACTAGAATGTCAAATCAAATGGACTGTGTGACAGAAATTAGTCTTATTCTAGTATACAGTAAGGCATTTTTATTTATCAATATAATTAATGATCACAGTTTGCATTTAAAAGAATTTGCATTTTCAGACCTCAGCTGTAGCAAGTCACTTGTGTGTTGCTGGTGGGGGTGGTCACGTAAGAGCTCAGAATTAGCTAACAGCCTTTCCAGCTTCCAGCTTCTTCCTCTGGTTCTTTAGGTCATGCCAAGAGCAAAACACTCTGCAGGATCGTGGAAAGAGCAGCCAGGGCAGCTCATGCACTGCCTTGCAGCAGGGTAGCTTTTCTCCCTCTTGCACCGGGACCCCCCAGCAAGCACAGCTGTTTTTCACATGGTGCAACTGTGCGTGCAGAAGCTGCACGTTTCAATTTTGTTCCACAACTTTTAATACTGCTTGGAGACACATGAGCATTCCCAAACTGGTTAATCAAATTTTATATATAAATAATTGCCTTTGATATATAAATAGCTGCCTTGACTATTTAGGAAATATCTATTAGGATAACGTCCTTGAAGACATTAAGATAGATAGGATAGGGTAAGTATTAGGATAAATTACTAAAAGGATAATACTTTTTGAAAGGAATGGAGGACACAGAAGCCCTAGAGAAAATAAGTGGATTTCAGTTGTCTCAGTGTGTGCTCGTGAACATGAGACTACTGTTACCACATTACCTACAAATACAAATACATTTTTAACAATGACTGGCATTTCCTTGACTGAGTTCAAAAGTGCTGTAAACATTCTTAAAGACAATGTAGGCACAACAAAAGCAATTAAGAAAACTGCCCAGGTTTTCAGATATGAAACTCAGATCTCTGATTTTCATGTGTTCTTCTGAAAAATCTCTTACTTCACTTACAATTTTTCCCAAACCAGGCAATTTCCACACCTTTTTTTTCACTTTAATACTACCTAAATGTTTTCAAACTGCAAAAAAAAGTTGGAGTATTTTTGATTTTTTTCCAAAATATGTCATTTTGACAGCCACGCATTTAAGCCCCATATTAAGCAGTGCAGAAGACATGGATTTGGGAAAATTAACAGGAAAATAATATGATTAGGTAACTACACTTCTGAAATAATCCCATCACTGATGTTATCTTTTCTACCTCACACATACTCATTTTACTAACTGTTTACAGCATAATGCTATGTCAAAAATTTACCTAAGTATATTAGGCAAATTCTAATAA
Source organism: Balaeniceps rex (assembly GCA_013401315.1). Taxonomy (NCBI): domain Eukaryota; kingdom Metazoa; phylum Chordata; class Aves; order Pelecaniformes; family Balaenicipitidae; genus Balaeniceps; species Balaeniceps rex. The sequence goes on along the minus strand of VYZW01003001.1, from coordinate 71,590 downwards.
TGATGTATATCAGAGTCCTGATCATTTGTTACTATGGCTTGGTATACTGCTGTCAGTTGACTTATCCAAGCTGGGCAACTGACTTTATGTTGTCACCATTGAGTCAAACAAAAATATTCAAGGACTGAAAGAATGGGAAACTTATGGAGGATATCTTTTAAATTAATTCGTTGCACTAAGTTCCTCTTCATCACAGCATTTGCGTGTTCCATTAGTGTGAATCATAACACACACAGATGGATCAAGCAGCAATCACCACTCTATCACATTCTTATGCACAGCACGATGAAGCTGACTAATAGAAGTTGTCTTTTACTTGCTAAATGTGGAAATGCTCAGTCAGCATTAACATTTCTTCTTTTGCATGGTGGAAAAGAGAGAAAGCAGCAAAAGGGCAACTAAACTGAGCCCTCATTATTTTGGGATCACATTTTGGAGCCAATCTCCTCTGGCACTGAGTAGCTGAACTCTGCTGAATGAATGAATTTAGAAACACTTTTTGTTAGATATATATGAAAAACTTTTAGGCCACAGCAAAGTATCTTCATAGAAAAAGGTGTGGTTTATACGCCTAAATATTAGGAACTATATATATAACATAACTCCATATTCACAAATACTCAAACACCTCCTTCAAAAATGAGCCTGTTACCTGAACTGAAGATTTTTATATATATGTGTGTGTGTATATATGTATATAAGCCTATATATCATAGAATCATAGAATCATAGAATCATAGAATCATAGAATCATAGAATCATAGAATCATAGAATCATAGAATCATAGAATCATAGAATCATAGAATCATAGAATCATAGAATCATAGAATCATAGAATCATAGAATCATAGAATCATAGAATGGTTTGGGTTGGAAGGAACCTTAAAGATCATCTAGTTCCAATCACCCTGCCATGGGCAGGGACACCTTCCACCAGACCACGTTGCTCAAAACCGCATCCAACCTGGTCTTGAACACTTCTGGGGATGGGGCATCCACAACTCCTCTGGGCAACCTGTTCCAGTGCCTCAGCACCCTCACAGTGAAGAATTTCTTCCATATATCTAATCTAAATCTACCCTCTTTCAGTTTAAAGCCATTAGCCATTGTCTTATCACTACATGCGCTTGTAAGATGTCCCTCTCCAGGTTTCTTGCAGGTCCCCTTCAGGTACTGGAAGGCTACTATAAGGTCTCCTTGGAGCCTTCTCTTCTCCAGGCTGAACAACCCCAACCCTCTCAGCCTGTCTTCATAGGAGAGGTGCTCCATCCCTCTGATCATCTTCGTGACCCTCCTCTGGACTCGCTCCTACAGGTCCATGTCCTTCTTATGTTGGGGGTCCCAGAGCTGAAAGCAGTACTTCAGGTAGGGTCTCACCAGAGCGGAGTAGAGGGGCAGAATCACCTCCCTTGACCTGCTGACCATGCTTCTTTTGATGCAACCCAGGATACGGTTGGCTTTCTGGTCTGCAAGCGCACATTGCAGGGTCATGTTGAGCTTCTCATCCACCAACACCCCCAAATCCTTCTCCTCAGGGCTGCTCTCAATCCATTCTCCACCCAGCCTGTATTTGTGCTTGGGATTGCCCCGACCCATGTGCAGGACCTTGCAGTTGGCCTTGTTGAACTTCATGAGGTTCGCACAGGCCCACCTCTCAAGCCTGTCAAGGTCCCAATGGATGGCATCCCTTCCCTCCAGCATGTCGACCGCACCACACAGCTTGGTGTCGTCAGCAAAATTGCTGAGGGTACTCAATCCCACTGTCCATGTCACCGACAAAGATGTTAAACAGCACCAGTCCCAATACCAGCCCCTGAGGAATGCCACTCATCGCTGGTCTCAGACATTGAGCCATTGACAACAACTCTTTTAGTGCGACCATCCAGCCAATTCCTTATCCACCAAGTGGTCCATCCATCAAATCAATGTTTCTCCAATATAGAGACAAAGATGTTGTGCAGGACAGTGTCAAATGCTTTGCACAAGTCCAGGTAGCTGATGGCAGTTGCTCTTCCCTTATCCACCAATGCTGTAACCCCATCGTAGAAGGTCACCAAATTTGTCAGGCACCATTTGCCCTTGGCGAAGCCACGTTGGCTGTCACCAATCACCTCCTTATTTTCCATGTGCCTTAGCATAGTTTCCAGGAGAATCTGCTCCATGATCTGGCTGGGCACAGAGGTGAGACTGACTGGCCTGTAGTTCCCTGGGTCTTCCTTTTTTCCCTTTTTAAAAATGAGGGTTATGTTTTCCCTTTTCCAGTCAGTGGGAACTTCACTGGACTGCCACGACTTCTCAAATATGATGGATAGTGGCTTAGCAACTTCATCTACCACTTCCCTCAGGACCCACGGATGCATCTCATCAGGTCGCATGGACTTGTGCACCTTCAGGTTCCTTAGATGGTCTAGAACCTGATCTTTTCCTACAGTGGACAGTTCTTCATTCTCCCAGTCCCTACCTTTGCCTTCTGCAACTTGGGTGGTGTGGCTTGAGCACTTGCTGGTGAAGACTGAGGCAAAAAAGTTGCTGAGTACCTCAACCTTCTTCATATCCCAGGTAACCAGGTCCTCCGTTTCCCTCCAGAGAGGGCCCACATTTTTCCTAGTCTTCCTTTCATCACCAACGTACCTATAGAAGGTTTTCTTGTTGTCCTTGACGTCCCTGGTCAGATTTAATTCTATCAGGGCTTTAGCTTTCCTAACCTGATCCCTGGCTGCTCGGACAATTTCTCTGTATTCCTCCCAGGCTACCTGTCCTTGCTTCCACCCTCTATAGGCTTCCTTTTTGTGTTTGAGTTTGTCCAGGAGCTCCTTGTTCATCCATGCAGACCGCCTGGTGTTTTTGCCTGACTTCCTCTTTGCTGAGACGCATTGCTCCTGAGCTTGGAGGAGGTGATCCTTGAATATTAACCAGCTTTCTTGGGCCCTTCTTCCCTCCAGGGCTTTATCCCATGGTACTCTACCAAGCAGATCCCTGAAGAGGCCAAAGTCTGCTCTCCTGAAGTTCAGGATAGTGAGCTGGCTGTGCACCCTCCTCAGTACCCTAAGGATCACAAACTCCTGCCCTTGAGCTTCACATTCCCCACCAGCCCCTCCTTGTTGCTGAGATCAAGGTCCAGCACAGCACTTCTCCTCATTGGCTCCTTTATCACTTGGAGAGGGAAGTTATCATCAACACACTCCAGGAACCTCCTGGATTGCTTATACCCTGCTGTGTTCTCCTGCATATGTCTATATGTATATATTTTCTCTATTCCACGCATACAGGCACTGAAAAATCACTTAAAATTAGGCCATTTCACATGTTGTGAAAGATATGGAGAAAAACTAAATGTAAAGGAATTTTCTTTAATTTATGCTTTACCCTTTAAACTGCTTTCCTGTATAGATTCATCTGGATGCCTCTCAAACCAATGATTACAGCCTTCACTATACAAAAACCATTGACAGCCTTGCTTGTATTTTTCCCCTCCAAAACACTACTGAAATAATCTTGTCTAAATACTGAAGTAGCCAAAACCTCAGATCATTACAAACATGAATCTTGACCCAGATCCCACTGGGAAATGTTCCATTTTTCACAGAAAAGACAAGACTAGAAAGTCACTAGATATTCTTCCTGCCCAAAGAGGGAACCAGCTGTATTTATGTCATTCTTCAGTGGCTCTACATCAGTCCCTTCTTCTTCAGCCTCCCTTAGATACAGTGCTTTACGGAGGACTATGAGAGGTTCCCCAACTAGTGAAAAATAAACAAAGACCCTGAGTTCTGTTTTAGAAAGATATTTTTAAAATTCCTCTTCATCACATCCTTAAGAGTCTGAAAAAACCCCTTCAAATCTGTACTCTGAAGAGAGGATTGTACTTTCACTGCAGAACAGATTCGCAAGTATACTGCTGCAGACAGACACTGCGGTACAATTTTCCCAGTTAACAAAAGAGCTGCATACCCTTGACACACATACTGCTTTTTTATTACAATGTTGAAAATTAATTCTTTACCCAGGAGGCTTTCATGGCCCTACCGTTAAAGTTATGCATGTTCTGAAAGGAAATGTTTAGATTATCTAAAGATGCTGTCAAGGAAATTAAGCCTGTTGTTGAATGTTTACATTTCACTGTCAGACACCTACCGGCTTCACTGGGACTATCTGCTACAAATAGCAATGAAAATACAGGACAGTAAATTAACCAAGATTACAATTCATAAGAAAACACTGAATTAATCCAAACTTTTGTAATCTTGAGGAAGGTACATTAATCTCTGAATGCACTAAGGAAATCAAGATTCACAGTTTGACTTAATAGTGGAACAACAATTTTTCATGGTAAAACATTTAAGATATAAATTAGTTCAATAAATGTAAAGAATACAAAAAAAAAGAGGTGTTCCTATTGTTAAAAACATACCATTCCATTCTAATGTACATTAATAGTAAATTTAATAGAGAAAAAGTCAGGTATCTTAATACCCCAGGCAAGGAACTACAGTTTGACATTTATTTGACAGAGGTCTCATCTCAAGAACATCACACAGTCTGTTACACCTTACAGTTTTAAACAAAGTTATGAGCTCCAGTTTTATCTCAGCCCTGATAAGACCATCTCCTTTCACACCATCAATTTTTAAATAGAACAGTGCAAAGAAATCAATGGGGACCTCTACTTAATAATTAATATGGCCAACCAAAATTCAAGCAATACACATTGTACAGCTGCCCTAAGACGTGCAATAAACGGCTGCTATTATCAATCACAGTAATTAGACTTCCACAGTTTATCCGTATATTGAGTTGTGTAAAAGACCCAATTTGGTGTATTTATTGTTATTTGTTTTAGATAATTTTCATTATGTATCCATTCCAAGCACACAAGGAGACATAGTTTCTGCTATTTGTTTTCATCAGTACTACAACATAACATGCGATTTAATTCATTCCTTAGTGCAAAATAACTACATGCATTATTAAAAGTATGAAGAAGACACATATTCAACATTTCTTGAGTAGTTAAAAGTTGAGAACTCTGCTAGTTCAACATGGAATAGATTTTGAAGAATGAAATTGAGAGTTTTATCCATATGTTCATTACGGAAAAGTTGTTCATGAGAAGATAGGCGGTGCAGAGGGTTAAGTGCAAAAGCTCTTCAGTACTGAGTTTAAGTCAGGACTGAAAATGAGCTTTACTGTTCTCATGCAGCTAATCCAAAGGAGGTCTGTGAGCTTCAGAATAAAACATCAGTTTGTCACAACTGATAGCCTGCTCTATAGATATATCTTAGTGAAATAAAAGAGGTTATTCCAGGGCAAAACTGTCAGTTACGTGGGAAACTCCTACACGAAAGAAAAACCTCACAATTGTCAACAGGCTCTGTCTAATGAGTTACAAAACGAAGTAAAAAATGTTGTAAGGCATCTAAGATCAAGTGAATAGGTCTAACACTTTTTACAGATATTTGTTTACATTTGACAAATATTAAAATGTTTCTACCCCTTTTAAACTTAGATTCTGTCATTATAAAAAAGTAAGGGTTATTAACATGGATATTGAATATTTTGAATTCAAGGCATAAGTCTTGATTATTTTACAAAACCAAATTATTTGATAAGGAAAAGCAAGAATTTCAAAAAGCATTTTTTTTACATTTGACTACATTTTGAAATTAGCACAACTTGTTCCTAATCAAATTAAAGAATAATTTGATGAAGCAATAGAAAAAAGAAATATTTTAACAATACCAATGCATACTGTAGGGAGAGAGGGAGTAGAACATATACTTTTCTGCAACTTATTATCATACCATAGAAGTGCAACATTAAACACAAAACTATTATAAAGTTTTGAACATTTTGAACATTTACTGAAGCTAGTTTACCTTCAGGTATGTGGGCCTTTTGAAATCTGCCATCAGCTTCACCAAGAACACAATGCTTATTCTTTGCCAGAGCCAACACAGGACATTACCCACAAACCTGAGGATCGCTATACATTTCTTCATGTTCTAAAAATGTTCTTGAGATATCATTTTGCAATTTCTTTGGCTCATTTACATTTCATTTCATAAGTGTATTGGGTTTGTGTGGCAAGGTTTTGGTAGCAGGGCGGCTACAGGGGTGGCTTATGTGAGAAGTTGCTAGAAGCTTCCCCTATGTCCAATAGAGGCAATGCCAGCTGGCTCCAAGATGGACCTGCCGCTGGCCAAGGCCAAGCCAATAAATAACAGTGGTAGTGCCTCTGGGATAACATAGTTAAGAAGGGAGAAAAAAAACCAACCTGGCACAAACTGCAGCTGGAGTGAGGAGTGAGAATATGTGAGAGAAACGACTATGCAGACACCAAGGTCACTGAAGAAGGAGGGGGAGGAGGGGCTCCAGGCCTCCAGGCACTGGAGCAGAGATTCCCCTGCAGCCCGTGGTGAAGACCATGGTGAGGCAGGCTGTCCCCCTGCAGCCCATGGAGGTTAATGGTGGAGCAGATATCC
>VYZW01003001.1:47654-64988 GCA_013401315.1 Balaeniceps rex | reverse complement strand
TGGAGGACTGTCTCCCATGGGAGGGACCCCACGCTGGAGCAGGGGAAGAGTGTGAGGAGTCCTCCCCTTGAAGAGGAAGGAGCAGCAGAGATAACGTGTGATGAACTGACCATAACCCCCATTCCCCATCCCCCTGTGCTGCTTAGGGGGAGGAGGAAAGTGAAAATCGGGAGTGAAGTTGAGCCCAGGAAGAAGGGAAGGGTGGGGGGAAGGTGTTTTAAGATTTGGTTTTCTTTCTTATTATCCTACTCTGGTTTGATTGGTAATAAATTAAACTGATTTTCCCCAAGTCGAGCCTGTTTTGCCTGTGACGGTAATTGCTGAGTGATCTCTCCCTGTCCTTATCTTGACCCATGAGCTTTTCATTATATTTTCTATCCCCTGTCCAGTTGAGAAGAGGAGTGATAGAGTGGCTTTGGCGGGCACTTGGCATCCACCCAGGGTCAACCCACCACAATAAGCTAAAACACAGAGTTTAATATTTTACAGAAACGAAGGACTGATCTGCTGCAGAAGTGTCTTTTTTCTCAATAACTGCGTTGAGGTGGTTGACATTTTAGACATACCTCCATGCATAAACACAAACATCAAGCTGAAATAAAATCCCAAGACAGTAAACATTTATCAAAGCTATAAAAAACTGAAAATGGGGTCCTATGACAGGACTTATTAGGGAATCTGACAATAGGCAGGGCTGGCAATCCCATTAATAACATATCCACATACACAGTGTATGACATGTTCATTGTTTATGATGACTAGAACTAGTTCATGGCAGCAGAGAATCAAGCTTTGTAACTTTAAAAGCCCTTTTCTGTATTCTTTCCTTAGCCTTCATAGAAACATTTAACTCTGCATGAGATGTGACGTGAAATTTCACAGGGAATGGCTTGTTTTGGGGACAAGTGGTTGATAGGAGTTGTAGATCAGGCTTGTAATGGAAGCTAGCTTCAACCTTAACTGTGCAATAGCTATAACTGTTTCATAATAAGAAAAAAAGATTAAGCCCTGGTATATTGTTTTGTCACTCTGGCACCCTGGAGTCGGCAAGAACCATTTGCACAATCCAGTCAGGATAAGGCATGCTAAGAAAATTGAATGAATATAGGTTTCTAACCTTTCTAGGGCAAGCATTTGTCAGATGTTTTTTTCTTCAAGTTTTATTTTGGGAAAGGTATTTTAAACAATTGGGGTACAAAAGCAATACACAGTGCTGCAAAGGTGGCTAGTACAAAGCAATCTCCATAAACACAGGACAGCCATTTACAGGTTTACATAGAGGTCACAATGCAGAGTTAAATAGAAGAAATACTGAAGATTGAATTACACTGCATATTCAGCAAATGGATTGTGACATATTTGTCTCTTAGTTGTACTTCAGCAATGACTAAAGACTGTTTTGTTAGATATTTGACATTTTGAAAGAATCCTGACTTGAATTTGCTTCTGTGTAAATGAAAGTAAAAGGTCAACAGAAATAAACAAAGACCAGAGACATGCACTGTATGTTCCTCTGCATGATCGTGGCTTCTGTGCAATTATTTTTCAGCAGACCAAAGCATTAATTGCACTCTACTACCAAGTACATTTTTGAAAAGTTTGCTTTAGTGGGATGACAAGATACTGAGCTGCCAACTACTGCTACTACAGGTCCAAGAGAATGAGAGAAGCAGAGGCACTGAGAATTGCTCTCAAGTATATAGGAAGTCATTATTAACATGCAAGAATTACCACTTTACTGATAAAAAACTATTATTACTAATGGTCTCTTAAGTATTTTGGTCATATAAATTTTACATTTGCACAGCACAAGTTATGATGCTTTAGATCTCCTACTGTTAAGTCATACCTGATGTCCTGTCCAAAGCAAATTCAAGATGGTCAAACACATGATATACAGTCTTACAACAGCAGTAAAAGTATTTTTAGGATAATTTCTTCCATGATTACTTTTAGGTAGCATGGAATGAACAAATAAATCAGAAATGTGAGAGACTATTTATATTTATCCGTAAAAACTAAGCTGCTATCAGTTCACAGAGTTTACGAAACATTTGAATTTTGTACCATTTCAAACAACGTTTGAGAAATGTGTCCATTTTCTTTTGGTTGCAGAGAGAAATGAGAATACAAATGACTGGGTTTCTCATGTCTCCAACTGGTAAATTACACTCTTTTTTTCTGAATAGTTTTCTTGTGCCATAAGATTAAGAGACAAGATAGTTTATTATCTCCTTTAACATATTTTGTGTGTCAAAGACACAATTAAAAACTGCAGTAAGAAGTAAAGCTGCTCTTTGATTAGGGAAAACTGTTTCTGACTATAAATACTCTTCATAAAAGCTATGATTTTCTTCATTCTCATAAAATAATGATGTTCACAGAAATTGTTTCAAAACATTTTTCCCAGGGGTTGTGATTTTAAAAATTAATCTTATTTACAGTACTTTATAAAGAATCACCCCCGAAAAGTTCATGAGGATCTCATTTGTGTGATTAAAGTGGGGTCAATAAAAATGAACAATTTAAAGATCGAATAGCAGAATTAGATTGTGCATGAAGATAAATACATTTTGCCTTGCTGTGTGGAGTTCCTGTACTGACCTCAGCATGTATACAGGTGCCCTGGGTACTTGGAAGGACAACCGGACCCCTTTTGTAAGCACCATATACTTTATTTCCAGAAATGCAGACTGGCTGACCTTGAGATGTCATGTCTGGAGGCAGAGTCTTTTTGTTGCAAGAGCAAGTCAATGATTAGAGGGTGGAATTATAACTTTTATTGCATCAGTCAGAAGGTGTTTGCAGGAAAAAAAGGTATCTGTAGCTAAATATTTTTCTAGAAAATGTCTTTTGAATATACATGCACAACTGGATCAGAAAAAGCTGTATCATGTACTAATTTCCTTATGAGTTGTAACGTAGGCACATAAGATTTTAAGAAGATTAATTACCTAAAAATGCAGACAGCCTGCAGGGAAATGCCTGCTTGAATCTCCTGAAAAGGCTGGTGGCCATAACAACAATAGTACTTAGGCACCATTTAATCAACTTAGTCAAAATGGGCCATCTACAAAATCCCTGCATCCAAATTCCTGCCTGTAAATATAGACAGAAAAATGAATTTCCATTGCTAAAAGTAAGTGTTGATTTGAGTTTAGTCTTAAAGGAACAAGTTACCTGCTTTTTAAGACATTTTACTTTATTTTACATATAATTACCTATGGATTGCTGATCTTATTAAAAAACTTCATTCTTTGCTATGATTTTCACATTTCATCATTTTATCTCTGATACATTTAAAAAATCTTATTTTCAGGGACACCCAGCATATAAAGTTATCCTTGTATAACCCCTTTGAATTAGCATCATCTGCTGTTTGCACTCCACTAAAACTACCCTCAGTAAAATCCCTAATGACCTCCTCAAAGCCTATACTTAAAACCCATCGAATCCCCATCCTCCTTGATTTATCAAATTACTTCAAAGCCTATATACCCTTTTCTTCTTCTTAAAACACTTAATTACAAAAACTTGACTGAGGAAAAGGTTGGCACTTGTATCAGAGAAGATGAGGACCAAAAGTTATCCCTTTTTTTTTTAATCTTTTTCTCTATGCCTTGGCAGAAGCTTGACACCACATAGCTCAAGTGGGATGCACTTATTTCTTCTGCAGCAAGGGAAATCAAAGAATGATTAAAAAATTGTAAGTTTTGAGCTATTCAGACTAAATAATAAAAATAGATTTGACAGAAGATACACAGTACTTCCTTGACACCCCTTTGAAAAACACAGGAGGAAAGGACAAAAATCTAACGGCCTATGGAGAAGTCTTCTCCCAAAGGACTCGGTGCTCAAGGGGGACATTAGCAAAGACAAGACCATTGAAGTGACAGCATTTCGACACTGCTTGCAAAGGCCCTGAAAAACAGGAGCCCTGCCGTGCCCTCCATTGGAGGCCTCTCCTCTCTACAACCCTCGAATCTGAACTGAATGTGACAGAAATGACTCGTTAGGTTGGAAGGACAAGGACAAGCCAACATCCAGGATTCTCATGTGCCCTGTTAGCTGTTAGTTCACTCAAGCTGGGGAGTCAGAGCCTTTTCTTTGTATGCTTAAAGAAATTAATAAGAATTATGACTTTTAAATTTAGTTCCTCTGCACTAGTAGGCCTCAAAGGCACATCAAACCTGTGCTGAAAGCACAGACTTTTATTTTCTGTTTGTGGATTGAGAGAGCAAGGAGAAAATAGGACTTCAGAAATTAAACTAGGAGACATGGTACCACTGAGGGGAAAAGGTCAAAGAATGTTCCTTTATATTTCATGCATATCCATTTTTCTTTTGTCAGTCTTCCACTATTACTAAAGACTGAGAAAAAAATAAGAGGATATTTAAAATCCAAAGCGAAAGACCAGAAATAGGAGAGAAACTGCTCATGTTAGTCTGCTCATCTGAATAAAATAAAATTCAGAAATAACCACAGAAGCCAGGAAGGCTGTGTGGTTTACAGAAAGAGCCACTGATCATCATTGGTGACCAATATTCCTATAGAGCAAGGGAGCTGCAGTCACAAGTGCTGTGTTCATAGCAGGCAAGGCAGGAACAACTCTCTCCATCCACGCCATCTAATATTGGGTTCCTGTGCTCCTTAAGAGAGCTGCATGACCAAAAGCAAAGGTTGGCTCTTTGTAGTCCCTGGCACCGAGGGTGGAAGCCCGATGGCTAACCATCATCAGTGCTTTCCACTCTCCTCGTAAGCTGCTTAACTCTGCCCACCAGCTATACGGGGAACCTGACATGCCAAAAGCCCAGCAACATAAATGCATTGCTAGAGTTTTTAACCTCATTCAACCTGATCCCCTTCTTCCAGTCAGGTACATATAGCAGAAATCTGTGGACACCAGTTTATCTATTTATAAAGATGCTGCTTCACTCATCAAAGAGTGAACAGTCAGTTTCAGTCACCTTCTCATAGGTAGAAATTCCTTGGTATTTCCTTACGAGCTGATGACAGGAATTGATAAATGATGGTGCTATCTAATAATATTAATGAGATTAGGTCAGTAATCTTCTGCTAAAGAATGTTATTTCCAAGTGTCTGTTCCCTAAACGTCAGGCTGATGTAGATTCATGCTGTGGGACCTCCATGCATTACTCTGCAAGGCACAATGATGTTTAACATAAAACCACTTCTGCTTTGAGTCATTAGAACCACCATCCTACAACCCAGCATCAGGTCTTCTTTTGAAGTGCAACCAAAACCGCTGAAAGTCCACTGAGTCCAGCTTGGGCCAGTACAGGCAGGAAATTTTCCATAGCAACACTTAGAGGGAGTAGGAGGCAGTGGGGTCTAATGCTGTCCATGTTTAGCTCCAGACAGTTCTGGTGTCTCTAAGTATTCAAGGAAACCGTCTTTACTGACCAAAGGGATGTCTGCACAGCTCTGAGTAGTCCCACACAGAGGTGCTCAGGTTAGCATGGACAAAACTAGCCTAGGTACTAGAAGGTATAACTCCCTTAGCACAGCACTCCATGAGTTATTATACCCAATTTCTCAGTAAAGCTGACTAGCTGGGCAGTGAAACGCACTTACTGTACAGCCTCTGGCACCTCTTGGGCACATCTGCATGGTGATTCACTGCTTTATAGACATGTATTTACAAGACATTGGAGAATTAATATTCTTTCCCTGAATGGCGCTAGCACTTCTTTTTCATTTTCAGACTCCTGCTAGAGGCTCAGAGGACTATTCCTATGCGAGGTTTGAAAACATCACTATTATCTTATGCGCAGAAAATGAATCAACAGATCCTTGATATAAATGCTTGGATCTTCCCCTATTAAATCCTTTAAGATGACCTTGCAAGGTCCTCTCCAGTTGTTTTCAGTCATAAACTCTTAGCTGGAAGGTACAATCACATGCTGCCATTCCTTCAAAAAGCAGTTCTTCTCTGATCCTGTCAGCATCAAGATTTCCTTCAAAAAGAAGACAAACATCCTTCACTTTCTATATTGTCTGATAGGAAGTATAAACTCCATGAAAAAAAATCCTCGACAGACTGGAAAAAGAAAGAAAGGCTCCTTTTTAAAAGTGTTAAAAACTGATATTTAAAAATATTTCTTTTTTTTTCCATAAAAGATCAATTAGGGCACTGATGCTACCAACAGACCAAACCCACAGAAATAGTATTACTTCAAAATTGAAAAAAACAACAAATACTGTTTATAAAATTAAAGAAACAAAAGAATGATAAACTAGCACAGTAAATGTCAATGTGCTTCTGGAAGAAATAGCCCAGCTCATGGAAAGAGAGGAACCAGAAATGTTTTTGCTTCCTGAGTATTGGATCCAATAAACACACACAAAAATCATTAACAACTTACTTATTTCCTCTTATTTATGAAGAAAGACTCTCAGCTCCTACAGCAGGGCTCCACAGAAACATTGTCATGAAGAAGGTTTATTTTAAATAAAACATTACCACACTACAATGCAGAATTATTTGTTTGGGTCTTTTACAATTATTATATATCTTTTTTATGAAAATTGCATACAAAATCAGTTATACTCAGCAAATAACCTTGAAAGCTCTGAGTTATTTTGTATTTTTAATAAACTAGAATATAAATATAGAGAAACATACAACTTTGAAGAAAAAAACATTCAGGCCTAAAAAAATTTGAATTTAAATGCTCAACCATAGTGGCTTCACTTCTGAGAAAATCTCTAGCAGCAGGAGATAAATCAGAGCAAAGCAATAAATTATAGTCTTAATTCATCTGATTATGTAATTTTAGTCTTCTCTTTTTCTCTCTTTTTAAATCAGTGCTTGAAGGAATGAATTTATTGCTGAGGCTTCTCTTCCTGTTCTGAATGATGGATCTCACATTATTCTTGGAATTTCATATATACGGAATTTAGTGCTTCAAAAATAATTTTCTTTTTTTTATAACTTAGCTAAAAACATCTGCCACGTACTTATTACTGAAATATTAGAAAATCCATGAACTGAAAGAATAATATAAAATATGTAAATGGTCTACAAAAATGTGTTTTCATCGAATTTTACATTTTTTTGCTTATCAGATATTATTTATTGAATGAAACTTTTCTAAAAAATTGTGATGTGAAAATCAAAAAATAAAGAGTGGCTCAGTTACTTGATTATCATGAGAGACTGTACCATTCCACTAAGACTGGAAGGTTTAGAGTAAACAGATCTCCAGGTAACAAAATGAGTCAAGAGCTAAAGTCTACAACGCACTGGCATGAGATTAAATCACTGCAGACACAACTTAATTTTGGCATTAGTGGGAAGCAGGTAAATGCAAAAGACTGACAAGCGGACACAGCTCAGGGAAAGAAGCAGGTGACTGAAACCTAGCTGGGAGTATCCTTCCTTTTACTCTTTTCGGGAAAGAGTAGCAAGACTTTTTTCTGTGCCCTGCCTCTTCCAGGAGGATGAGCAAGGAAAATGCTGTTGAAGGACCTGGACAGAAACAAGTCCTGCCAAGAGGCAGGCATTCAACGCAAGCAGGACCTGCAGATTGGTGAGTTCAGCAGGTTGCCTTTCCCACTGGCCCTTCTCTTCTCACCAGGCTGGCTTTTTAATCCTTCTCTTGGGATTAAAAAATCCTGGGGTTAAAATCTCCAGCTACTTGATTTTGCTCTACTCATGTCCTTTAGTTCTGCCTTATTTTTTAGATAGATCCTTGTCTCTCTCTTCCACTAACTCCCAATAAAACATCACTCAATCAAAAAAAAAATAGTATTTTAATTAGGTTTGAGAGGCACTTCTTGTATAAGAGAATAGTGAGGAAGCAGCCGATTCCTGTAAAATATTTGCCGTTTGTCCTCACAGTTTATTTGTTAGGAGAAGCTGAAATAACTTGTGTAATAACCAGGTGGATCTCAATATTTTTCTCTCAAGCTGTTGGTTCGTTCAGTTTTCTCCCTCTCTTCAATACAGTAGTTTTCTCACTGAACTTGCTGTTCCTTAAATTCCATCTGTGCTTTCAAACTATTACCCATCTGTGCAGCATGAACTTCAAATAAACCTTCGACCAAGTGCCAAGCAAGTGTACTCTGGTTTTGTTATACTCTGTAGCCTCTTTTGTGAGCTGGTGAATAATCATTAAACAAGACCGACATTAGTTCAAATCATACAACATGACTCTATTTATTTCTCTGTTGTAAGAAAAGAGGAAATTAAATCTTTTTTTCTAGTTAATAAATACTGGTAATTTTTAATGTTAAAATAAGATGTCTTCCTAAATACACTAAAGCATTTAAACTGGTAATGGTGTCCTCTGTGTAACTAGGCTGTCATTTTCAGAAGTACATAGTTATCACTTTTTACTGTACTGCATCAGTGCCCGGGAGTACCAGATGAAGGGACTCTCAGAGCCCGCTTCACTTTGCACTGAACACAGGGGTCAGCTCTGCCTGCCTGCGGAGCTCTCTGCAGTACCACCAGCCCCACCGATCCAGCACAGTTGTACATCATGAAGCCACGGTGAATGTTTGCCCACCAGCTGTATGAATTGGTGTGTCACAACCTCTAGCTTCTCATTACCATGCAAAATCAACGTCTGCATTTCTCAGCAATGCAATGCAAGGTGTTTTAAGAAAGCTTTTAAACAGTAAGTAATGCAGCGATCTCTCCGCTCTGTAGGTGTCTTGATTCTGATAAGACGGTTTTCCTTTTTTAGTACAAATGAAAAAAACTAGCAGATATTATGTATTTGGCCTACATGTAGCAAGAACTTTTGCATTTAATATGTTCTAGCTAAAGCCACAGCACCACCTTTAAAGATACAGTCTATTAGTCAGGTTGTATGTGAACCCAGGTTTCACAGAACGATAGACAAGAAAACTACAACAAAAACATTCACTTGGATCACAGAACACGACGAACATTTTTTGCAACATTATACGGGTTTTCATTTCTATTGGTTCCTTAACAGGCCTATTCTTGAATAGCTGCAGTGATGATACCTCAGCAAAATGGGATATGATATTTGCAAATGCAAAGCTATTAACAAAGCAAATGGGTTATAATACTAATTAAGAAACCACTAAGCAACCATGCATGACCTATTCCTGATTTGTGCCATGAGACTCTGCAAACTGAAAGCAAATGAGAAAATTCAGCAAAGAGGATGACCATGCCGAGTTGAACGAATCCATCTTTCTTTATTAAATTAGCATTTATATTCTAGAGTGTTGTTAATAACATTTGGTTCAGTTAATACTGGATCTGAATTAAAGTTAATTATTTCAGCAAAGTAGAGCTCTGCAAATCTATAGTATGAATTCTGTGAAATTCTACATTAAAAAATGTAATTTTATATTACTTTAATCTCTACTATTACAGTATTCAGAATTGTATTTAAAAACTATTTATCATTGTTTGAATGTAAAATCCATCTTGACACAAAGATAGACCCATTCCTTTTGAATTTTTAATGATTAAAAGAAAGGCATGTTTATGTTCTAAAATCACATATTCTGTAATATTTTTTTTCTTATATTTATCCCTTTTTTGGATTTGTAAAGCAAAGAAAATCTTGTAGTATTTGTAATATTTCAAAGTAAGACAAAACATTGCTAAGGTTTAAGAGTGAATCCTGTGGGAGCAGACTACAGACTTTTGCTCAGTCATGTTATAAGACCGATTTTTTTATTTAATACTAAGAAAAACTATTTTACTATACTCTGAATGCACAAGTTTCACATCCACTGTGTGCATCAGATCTTGAAATAACAGCTTGGGTTCTGAAGTTACACTGACTGTTGTCACACCTATTTTCTTCATTGCTACTCTTATCTCTAGATGCTTCACAAAAAACAGATTTAATCTAACTTTCACTAGCAAAATTCTAGTCATATAAAGAAAACACTGCCCAATATGCTGGTGTATGTCTTTTTCCTTCTTTTTCCTTTTTAGTATGATTGCTGAAAGTTCAATCGAAAATGGAAATGCAACATAATACCATCAATATAGTATGATAGTCTAGCCCTGTGCAGCAGGAGGGCCTACTTGTGAAACATAATGTATCTTCCTTTTACTACCACTGTATTACAATCCTGCTTGATTTAAGGCAAAACATGATGCATATCCAGTTTGTTTTGTACCTAGGCATACGACAACACTACTTGATTTAGGTTAGAAGGTGAATTATTTTGTAACATCTGCCTGCTTGGCATAGTTGTATAAAAATAGTAGAGCTAAGATAACAGCACCCAGTCTACAACTACTTGAAGGTATCAGATAACCTGCACCAGTCTGCAAACATGTATACCCATCTGAAAAGGCCAGGACATACAAGCATTGGAGGGGATAACACCTGCCTGGATAAGCTGGAACAGATTCATTCCCCCCTGCAGAAAGATTAAGTAATCCTTTGGATGAGACTTGTCCTAATCCATGGAAAATGTTTATCCGGGTGCCAGTGATGCAAGTGGAGCTTGGGAAAAAAAGAAGACATTTATTTCAGCTCCAGTCTCCCTCCCTGAAGAGCTCCTGAGTCAGGACATCTTGACCTCAGACACACAAGAACCACCAAACACTTTGGCCATCAAGGCCAACAACACAACATTAGACTTGCAACATTGTGTACCCAAGACTTGGCTAATTTGACGAATACTTAATTTCCAGTTGTTGAGCATAAATAAAGGTTTGTTTGAAGTTTTGAGATTTGCCTGGTGCCTTAGTCTCTCAGGGTAGTCCCATCAAAGCAGCCCCCCAGTTCCCTAACAGTAACAGCTGCAACACCTGGAAACAGAAGTTGATATCTGGAAAGGCAATAAAGCATATTTGGTGAGGAATATTTTTCATTCACTTCATGTATATATCAGAAAATTATAGCATCCAGAGTACTTTCTTTACAGACTTTTAAAGAGATGAAATATACTTGCTTTGAACTAATTTTCATACATGGGATGTATGTATACGGGGAAGTATATTAAAGTGTCCAAGGTAAGTTTTCCATTAAAAATCCCAGAATTTTAGAATTAAGACTGAAATTCAATCTTTAATTTCTATGACTTACATATATTAGTCCCTAATTATACTAAAGCTTCTGCAATGAACCTTCATTCAGGCAGTTTTATATGTAACATATCTTTATTGGGGACTTACAATCTAGATTAAACCCATCTAGGAAACATTTTGCCATCCAATATTCTTGCAAGTTTTGTTTAGCCAGTGGCCATTTGAGTTCGTATAATTCAGGTATAGTTCATATATTTCAAACACAGTTCAAATATTTCAGTTCATACATATACATTGGGATTAGATCTACTTGTTTTCCCCCCAGAATTTTTCTTATGTCAATAATAGTTATGGAAAGTGGGAAACCGACAGGTGAGAGGTTGGCAAGCTCCCAATTAACTGGGAGCAGTTAAGAATAAGGCCAGCAGAAGTATACATACAGCCTACTAAAAGTGCCTTCATTAGTGGGCACCAAAAATAGCTGGCTACACTGTAAAAATGTCTATTATCAACTAGTGCAAAGCAAGTTTTACATAACAAATCTCTTTCAAGAACTCAAAGAAGCATGCAGAGACAATGCTTGAGGAGAGGTCTTTTGGGATATGTGAAAAATTATTTGTTTAAACAAAGATGAAAAATTTGATTAAAAAAGTAAATGTTTGAAAAACAGTTGTACATCTTCCATTGAAAGCAAAAAAGCTCTTTGGGAACTCTCATGATGTCAAAGCCTGGCTGTGAGGAAGGTTTATTAAAAACAAAACAGCTTTGGTGTCACTGGAACTCTAGGAGATGGCTCTACTGAGAATTATAATAGCTGTTTTGGTATCTACAAATAAATAGAGAAAAAAGTCTCCTGACATTATAACAGCACTTACATTAATTTAAACCCTGACATGTCAATGCAAATGTATGTAACCTTTCAACTAAAAGAAACAAATACTTCACAGGTGATATCTTCAGCATATATGTTCTTTGAACTTGATGCAGTGACCTGGCACAACCAGGAATTTTACTACGGGCCAATGGAATTCAGATTTGCTGTACCTTATACTCTTTTGAAGTTAGGAAGAAAGACACTCTGACAGTAATAATTTTTCCTCATACTGAAGTTGAAAAAATTTGTGGCCATTCTGGATTTCTATGCAGTACCTACCCACAACATATCTCTGTAAAAATCCAGATGCATGGGGTCAAAGCAAAGTACTACACACTCAGCTTTCACCCTATTGCTACTTAACTCAATGTAAAAGCTGTTCTTGAGTTTGATGTTTCAAAATCAAGCTTCTAGAAGTATGGTGACACTTTCTGTTATATTTAGGTTTGAACCCATTCTCAAGAACAGCTACTGCTACTGTCAAGCAAAAAAAAACCCTGCTCAGACCAAGAGGGAGAGAGAAAGAACTTAAATACAGCCAGATCAGGTCCAGATTCTTATTTATGAGGTCTGGGTGGATGAGGCAGGGTCATGACCAAGTCCACTAAGGATCAACCCATGAGCAGCAAGCCCAGGCTCAGCTCTCCCAAAGCACAGGGTCAGCGTTCAGAGACCTGCAGTGTGCCAACGACTTGGGAGCCCAGACAAGGTTAAAAACTCTCAAGTTCAGTCTTTGTTTCTGAGCATAGATCTATCCCAAGAGATTACTTCACAGAAAGCCAAAGCTTAATAACAAAATGAACTTCAAGAACAATCAACTTGTGGTTGAATAGTGCACTGGAAATGCAACAGGGCTGTCTGGGAAACTCATACAAACAACAAGTCTTCTTCCTGGCCAGAAATAACCCGCTTTATTTGACAACTTCTGTGCCTGTCTTTTACCTCTGATCTAGGTCGTACACGCTTTGAATCACTGTAGATGCACACTGGATACACTTTTTATCCTAGAAACCTTCC
The DNA here is from genome assembly GCA_013401315.1 of Balaeniceps rex. Taxonomy (NCBI): domain Eukaryota; kingdom Metazoa; phylum Chordata; class Aves; order Pelecaniformes; family Balaenicipitidae; genus Balaeniceps; species Balaeniceps rex. Next base: position 52,098 of record VYZW01003001.1, on the reverse strand, counting down.
CTGATAGCTGTGCCAGCTATCAATCAAGTCAGAAGCTTTCATAATATTTTTTAATACATCTGTATTGCAATATTTTTCAAATATTTTTAACTATTGATATCAAATGAATAGCTTGTATGTCTAGTTTCAGGTTTTCAACTATTGCATTTAAACTCTCTGTTGTCAGTGCTAAATATGCTAAACATTTTAGTAGCCATAGTCAAAGTACACAGATTTGACCACAAAGTAAACCTGTCACGATAAGTTTAAATAAAGTGGAATAAATAAGAACAAGAGAGAATAACCGGGAACTGTTAGTTAGTATTGACATGGTCCCTCTGGGATTTGCTACTAATCCTGATAAAAATAATATTAAAATTCTAAAAAACATCACGATAAATTATTTTGGAAAATAGTAGAAAAAAGAGAAACTCAGAAGGTGATCCCTTTCTCTGGAGCAATGCTACTACAGTTGTTTTGTTAATGCACCATTCTAGCAGTATAAAATCTAGTGAGTAATATGTGACTGATATGCAAAATATTATGCAAATGATATGCAAATCACAATGCTTGATAGCAGGTCAAAGCAGCATGCCATTAATATTCTACTAGTGGTACTAGAATTACTGTAAAGTACTGTCTGCACACCACCAAGACAATTAATTACATTCTCCACACATACACTAACCCACATTACATTTTTTCTTAATCTTCTTTATTTCAGACACAGTGAAAAGAAACCTAGTCACTGCTTCAGCATTTTAGCTTTCATCAGGACATACAGAACATTTCCATCTGATAAGCACTAACCCTTCTAGCACACAAGTTTCCAAATGCCACCCTCACACATTACCCAGGGGATGTACATTTTAATCTCACTCAACACGTCTGTGTCCCAGCAAGCCAGAATTTTACAGCAGGCTGATTAAGCCGAAGTATAACTTTTTGTTTCATTTTCCCTTTTAAAAGACATTACCTGTACTAAAATTAAGATATCGTTACACATAGCAATGCACAGTCAGCTGTGAAGAAGACTAATACAAGAGCCAGGCATTTAGCAAGGGAGTATGGCAAAGTCCATGTTCTCCAAGCAGAGCCACGACACTGCTCTTTAACAACCACCTCACACCGCCTTGGGAGCACATTTATACAGAACAAAACTGACATTTTGAATGCAAAACTCGTCTTAAGCCAGCAAATTAGCATCACATAACAAAAACAGCACAGAGAAAAATAAAAATGATGGGTAATAATAGAAGGCTACATGCAAGTTTGGGGGAATCTCAAATATTTTCCCTGGATTACACAAAGTGACTCTAGACTCACACCAAGCTAGCACTGCTGTTCATTGAGCAGAGATCTGCAGGTACTAATGCTATAAACCAGAGCCCTTTCAGCAACCCACTTTTCCCTTCTTATCCCATCCCAGTTCTTGTAAGGATCATCCATTTTTGCCCCTCAGATAGGAGTGTAAAAGGAGATATCATCTCTTGCTTCTTTCAGTCACAACCTAGGCCACCATATGAATCATCAGGCACAATCCCTTCCTTCTGATGAATCTCTTGCATGAAGAACCCAATAGTTATTTTTAAGAGTCTGTGTAGGTTAAATATTATAGCATTTGGTGTCAGATTCATGTATTTTAAATAGACGGACGATTTAATATTTTAGGAAGTGTTCAAGGGTTCAGCTTTCCTGAGAAGAAAATTCTTGTACAGAACAAAAGCCATCTTTGAAATCCCAATATATTGTGGCACAAACAACTCCTTACGTAATGACTACTTTTTTTGTTTAACAGAAATCCATGTTCTAGTTAAAAGTTCTGTATGTTGTTTCCTGGTAATGCAATACTCCAGGAAAACTATTATTTTTCCTTGGGTTTAATTTAATATTTTTTTTAAACCTTGGGGTTACTATTGTGTGCTGGTTTTGGCTGGGATAGGGTTAACTTTCTTCCAAGTAGCTAGCATGGGCCTATATTTTGGATTTGTGCTGAAAACAGTGTTGATAATACAGGGATGTTTTTGTTATTGCTGAGTAGTGCTTACACAGAGTCAAAGCCTGTTTTTCTGTTTCTCACACCACCCCACCAGGGAGTAGGCTGGGTGTACACAAGAAGTTGGGAGGGGACACAGCTGGGATAGCTGACCCCAACTGACAAAAGGGATTTTCCATNCCAGGAAAACTATTATTTTTCCTTGGGTTTAATTTAATATTTTTTTTAAACCTTGGGGTTACTATTGTGTGCTGGTTTTGGCTGGGATAGGGTTAACTTTCTTCCAAGTAGCTAGCATGGGCCTATATTTTGGATTTGTGCTGAAAACAGTGTTGATAATACAGGGATGTTTTTGTTATTGCTGAGTAGTGCTTACACAGAGTCAAAGCCTGTTTTTCTGTTTCTCACACCACCCCACCAGGGAGTAGGCTGGGTGTACACAAGAAGTTGGGAGGGGACACAGCTGGGATAGCTGACCCTCCTTGTTTTTCTTTGCTTGTGTGCACAGTTTTTGCTTTATTGTTGCTGAACACCTGCCTGCCGATGGGAAGTAGGGGAAGAAGAAGGAATGGGGGGACATTCAGAGAGATGGCATTTTGTCTTCCCAAATAACCATTACACATGATGGAGCCCTGTTTTCCTAGAGATGGCTGAACACTTCAGAGAGATGGCATTTTGTCTTCCCAAATAACCATTACACATGATGGAGCCCTGTTTTCCTAGAGATGGCTGAACACTTCAGAGAGATGGCATTTTGTCTTCCCAAATAACCATTACACATGATGGAGCCCTGTTTTCCTAGAGATGGCTGAACACTTCAGAGAGATGGCATTTTGTCTTCCCAAATAACCATTACACATGATGGAGCCCTGTTTTCCTAGAGATGGCTGAACACTTCAGAGAGATGGCATTTTGTCTTCCCAAATAACCATTACACATGATGGAGCCCTGTTTTCCTAGAGATGGCTGAACACTTCAGAGAGATGGCATTTTGTCTTCCCAAATAACCATTACACATGATGGAGCCCTGTTTTCCTAGAGATGGCTGAACACTTCAGAGAGATGGCATTTTGTCTTCCCAAATAACCATTACACATGATGGAGCCCTGTTTTCCTAGAGATGGCTGAACACTTCAGAGAGATGGCATTTTGTCTTCCCAAATAACCATTACACATGATGGAGCCCTGTTTTCCTAGAGATGGCTGAACACTTCAGAGAGATGGCATTTTGTCTTCCCAAATAACCATTACACATGATGGAGCCCTGTTTTCCTAGAGATGGCTGAACACTTCAGAGAGATGGCATTTTGTCTTCCCAAATAACCATTACACATGATGGAGCCCTGTTTTCCTAGAGATGGCTGAACACTTCAGAGAGATGGCATTTTGTCTTCCCAAATAACCATTACACATGATGGAGCCCTGTTTTCCTAGAGATGGCTGAACACTTCAGAGAGATGGCATTTTGTCTTCCCAAATAACCATTACACATGATGGAGCCCTGTTTTCCTAGAGATGGCTGAACACTTCAGAGAGATGGCATTTTGTCTTCCCAAATAACCATTACACATGATGGAGCCCTGTTTTCCTAGAGATGGCTGAACACTTCAGAGAGATGGCATTTTGTCTTCCCAAATAACCATTACACATGATGGAGCCCTGTTTTCCTAGAGATGGCTGAACACTTCAGAGAGATGGCATTTTGTCTTCCCAAATAACCATTACACATGATGGAGCCCTGTTTTCCTAGAGATGGCTGAACACTTCAGAGAGATGGCATTTTGTCTTCCCAAATAACCATTACACATGATGGAGCCCTGTTTTCCTAGAGATGGCTGAACACTTCAGAGAGATGGCATTTTGTCTTCCCAAATAACCATTACACATGATGGAGCCCTGTTTTCCTAGAGATGGCTGAACACTTCAGAGAGATGGCATTTTGTCTTCCCAAATAACCATTACACATGATGGAGCCCTGTTTTCCTAGAGATGGCTGAACACTTCAGAGAGATGGCATTTTGTCTTCCCAAATAACCATTACACATGATGGAGCCCTGTTTTCCTAGAGATGGCTGAACACTTCAGAGAGATGGCATTTTGTCTTCCCAAATAACCATTACACATGATGGAGCCCTGTTTTCCTAGAGATGGCTGAACACTTCAGAGAGATGGCATTTTGTCTTCCCAAATAACCATTACACATGATGGAGCCCTGTTTTCCTAGAGATGGCTGAACACTTCAGAGAGATGGCATTTTGTCTTCCCACCAACTGACAAAAGGGATTTTCCATACCATATCTCATTATTGTCAGCATATAAAGCTGGGGGAAGAAGAAGGAATGGGGGGACATTCAGAGAGATGGCATTTTGTCTTCCCAAATAACCATTACACATGATGGAGCCCTGTTTTCCTAGAGATGGCTGAACACCTGCCTGCCGATGGGAAGTAGCAAATGAATTCCTTGTTTT
>VYZW01003001.1:21504-40702 GCA_013401315.1 Balaeniceps rex | reverse complement strand
TTTATGATTAATTTCATAAAGAAGGAAGATGAAAATGACTGTGTATGTATACTGGGAGAGCAGTGGATGTCATTTACCTCAACTTTAGGAAGGCTTTCAACACTGTCTCCCAGATGTTAAACATTATACTCAAGAGGGGTGGACAACCAGATGGGTAAAAAACTGCTGAGGTGAAAGGGCTCTGAGGGTACTGGTTAATGGGTTGTACCCTGCCTGGAGACCCATAAGAAGTGGAGTTGCAGTGTCTATTCTGGGACCTGTCCTGCTTAAAATCTTTATTAGTGACTTGGAGGAGGTAATGGAGTGCACTTTCTTCAAGTTTGCAGACGACACCAAGTTGCAGCGGCCAGCTGATATGCTGGAGGGTAGGCTGGCCATTCAGAGAGACTCAGGCAGGCTGGAGAAATGGGCTGACAGGAGTTTCAAGGACCTTCATGAAATTCAGTGAGGAGAAATGCAAAGCACCGCCCCTGGGAAGGAAGAACCCTTGCAGCAGCCCAGGCTTGGGAGGGACTGGCTGTCCTCCTCAGGTCCCTTCCAACCTGAATTGTGTGATCCTATGATCCTAAGAGCCATAAGCTTCCTTTAAATAGGTATTATATAATACAGTCATATCTGAAGGTGAAATAATAATGGAACAGCTGCAATGTTTTAATTAAGTGTACTGCTGCACCTGACAATCTGTCTCTCTCTCTCTGTCACACATACCTGCACACACACTCTTCCTAGCCCCTCCATCTTTGCAGTGAAAGTATTGTATCAAGGACACTACCCCCTTATAATCACTAATTTTGACAGAAATCCAGATCTTTCAAAGAATTCCCATTTCCTCTACCTGAAGATTGCTCAGTACTTCTTCAGGAAGTGGTTTTGCCAGTTCCAGCCAACTGGGTTCTCACCTTGTGAAATGTCCTTTTCCTTCAGATAATGAAGTGTTCACTATTCAGGCATTTTCAGAGGTACTGAATGCCTGATGTTTGTTTGTGTGCTTGAAAAGAAACAGTTCTGTATTTGTATCTCACTAGTCTTTTATCAAAAGCAAGAATATTTGCATCCTCATGAACAAGAGATAGATACAGAAATAATTTGAGTCACATGTTATGAATCCTTGCCTGTAAGTTAATTTCAGTACAGCACAGTAGTCTGTAACATCTATGTCATTTTAATTTCCTTTGTCTTGAGCAACAATCATTTCAGACAGAAAGAAAAGAGAGTCCAGTGGCTAGGCCAACAGCTGCAAATTTAGGCAAACCTGCCTCAGTTCTCTAAACTACTATAAGTTTCCCACAGGACCTAATGGAACCTTGTCAGTCTTCTTACATGGAGACTGCATCCATAATGCTGGAAGGCATAGTAAGATAAATTATCATCTTACAGTATAAAGCAAAATTTTGGAACACTCAGATGCCATGTTAACAAAGGCAGATCATATAAATACTATTAATATACAATCTACAATTAAATTAAGATATGAATGTGATGCATTGTAAAGTAGACATGTAAATATTGAGAAATCAGGAAAAGAAAATCAAACTTATTTCTGGTGGCAAACCGAGTCTGCTGCAAAGCAAATCTCCAATAGGCAAAAATGTTTTAGCATTAGAAATATCAGGAGCTGAGTTCCCTGTAGTATTTGCGTTTGTTCTGAGATGTTTGCTGAAGGGCTAGCATTGTTTAAAGAACTCACGTGAACAAGGACATCATATTGAGCAAGATACCTGGTTTAGAGCTTGTCTATGCATGACACTGTAGAAAAATTTCTCACCATTTTCATCGGCCAGATCCTAATGTTGAGCAACATTTAGGGGTGGAAAAACAGGCAGGTGCTAACAAAATAATTAATTTGTAATGGAAATGGCATCTCCATGCATTGAATTCTGGAGACTTGCAGTGAATTTTGCAGGATCAAGTGCTGCTACTACTTCAAAGATACTATCATTCAAATATCACACTTACTTGCAGTACCATTCCTACACATTCCTGATGGGTGCCTACTTGTAAGCACAACAAAACCAGTGTTATTCCTCCGAGAGCACTGTCTTAACACTCATGATTATTTCCAGGGCAGTTATTTCCAGTTTGGAGTTGGAGGTGCTGGGGGTGATTGTGTTGGCTGCTACACTGTGAGGTCTTGTGTGTGACCATATTTCAAGGAGGCTTCTCACAAATTCCATACAGATTCTCTAAGGAGATCAGTCCAACCCCACATCTTACCTTTATTTTCCAGAAGTGTTCCCAGAAGATTGGAAAGTCATTCAGCTTAGTTCTCCACCTAGGGAACTCAGCCATAAGTATACGCTCAAGTCAAAGACTGCAACCAACTCTAGTTATTTTAATAACAAGTGCTTGTTTTTCATAAAACAAGTATCTGGCCTATTTATTTCAGTAAAGAAGACCTCATTATTCGAGCACTTCACTGTGTCTATGAAAGGAACACAAACATCCATGAACTGTTAAGTGCCAGAAGCAATCTGATTGGGATGGGGGGGTCCCTCTTTACCATGATGCCCAGCCAAGTGACGGGAGGACCACTGAGAAAACAATTACTCACTATGATAAAACACATTGTTGCCGGCTTTCTCAGTAGCTGAGAAGGCAGGAAGAAACACAACTGTCCCTCCAAAACCTTCCTACGAGGAAGGTTTCTCACAGGCCATGGTCTCTGCAGTGCTAGAAGACCTCATCCAGGGCCTCAGCGAGTAGAAGATTTCAGCGCCTCCATTCCTCTCTCATGAATTGCAGAAGACTTAGACTCAACTTTTCCAAGGCAGAGTGCTTTCTCATGTCCCTACAGCACACAGTACAACACAGCCTGTGCAGAACTGTGTCTATAAGATGGAATCAAACTGAACTCTTTCATTCCTTATTTGTGCCTCAGATGTGCATAATATATAAGATATCCGTAATATATAAGATGTCCATTGCTTCCACTGGGGCTCTCACCCTATAGATAACAATTCATTCTTTAGTGGGACATAGAAAAAGCTTGTTATACTCTATTCTTCTGTGACAAATATTACACAACCATGTAAATAAAGTATCAATTTTGTGAGTCTGTTTTGTGAATCCTACTCCTTTATTCGAAAAATCCCCCCTTCTATTAATTTATTTTATTTTCTTACAAGAGTGAATAAAGAATCAGAAAAAAAATCAGAACAGATTGCCAGCATCAAGATAGCCTCTGTTATGGTCCTTTGCACTACAAGTTGTTTATCAAAAATCATCCATCACTTTTTCAGCTGGGGAGCAACGCTAAAACCAAAGGGATGATTTTTTTCTCCTGAGGGCTTATAACTGGAGGTTTTAACAGTCACCTTTGCATCCCTGAAAAATCATTTTATTTTATAAAGCAATCCACAAGAGAAATTTCGTGCATTCTCAACACATTCTCATCACTGCTTGCCCACACTCTTTGAACTCCTTTCAGCTCCTGAAATATTAAAACTGCATTTTCCTCTGTTGTGTCAAAAAGCTATGCAGCTTAACAGAACAGTCTTCTATAGTTCCTGAATGCTCCATTCTCTCCAGTGAAACTGGAAGTGGGAATTAAATGCATGATTTTATGGAAAATAACAGTTAAAATATAAGAACAATGGGCTTGCAGTGGCATGGAGAAGTGAACAGGGAATTATCATCCATTGTTTTTTCATAATAAATAATAAATACTAAATGCTAATTAAGAAGTATCAGATGAAATAAGATGAATTTAAAAACAAATACAAATAGCAACTTTTGGACAGAGCATACAGTTATGGAAATCACTGTCACAGGATATGTAGATATCTAAAGTTTATATGGGTTCAGTTAGACGCACTCATGGAATAAAACTATCACAGTCTATTAAACACAAAGATGCAACCTCTGATTCAGAAAGTCCCTAAATGCAGACTGCTGCAAGGGTATAACCAGCAGGCAGGACCTCTGAAAGCCTGTCCTGTTCTCTGCTCTTCCGCAGGTCTCCATCCACTGAGGAAGCCTGGGCTGGATTGACATAGTGCAGCTGTTCTCATATGCTCAATACACAGCAAGACACGTTAGTGAATTTAAAATTACCAGCCAAATCCAGAAGTTCAGTAAAAGGCACAGAGAGTAGAACTGTGAGAGTCAGCCATGACATTATATGTGTTTGAATTGTTTGAACTTAGCTTTTATTAACAGGTCTTACTAATTTGCTTATTGGTCCGACTTTCATCATGCATCTGTTGAGCATAATGCTGTAATTAATAATGGTATCCTCCCACATCCCTTCCTCTTATAAGAAAGGAAAAAGTTAATCCTGTTTTACAGCTGAGGAGTCAGAGAACAGGGAAATTAAGCATTCCCCTTGAGAGGAATCAATTTACGGAAAGGATGCTGTACTGTGGAGCTTGTCTGATGATCCAGTCATCCCCCTCATGTCCTGTTTTCCCACATTAAGGACTGTACAATAAATTGGTTGATTTGGGGGATGTGGGCTTCATTCCTGAGTCCCAGTCAAGTGCTTTAGCCAAAGAATATCTTACGCTTTCAACTCCAGAAGAGACTACTTCATCACAAAAATCAACTTACTGTCATTTCATTCAGCATTTCTTCCCCTCATCCTTATGACACTTTTCAGTTACCTCATGGTATAACTTTAGCTTATTTTGCCAAAGCAAGGACCTTGTATAAAATGCCTATCATCACACTTTTGACTGCTGTGAAGTAAATAACAACAACTTAAAAATCATAACAAGAACTTACTGCAATCTCATGAACATTCACTGAGATGTGCTGTGGCAGATGATTACCTGGGCTACAGAAATGGATTATTTCTCTTTCTGTCCCTCACACAGACTCAGACGCATTGTCTTAATGCAAGTTGTATTTGGCCAAAGATTTGAGTGTGCTGAAAGAAGTGCTAAGGAACTGTAAATTACTAAAGATCAGTCATAACTGTATTTGGAACATGATTACTATTCTATACAAAGAAGCTAAGTATAAGCTGACTACTGGGCATGAGAAACTGCACCTTTAAATAATGTAACTGTTCTTATATCCCCTGCTCAGATGTCAACTCTACCAAGAAGTCAGAAGTTCCTCTATGTGAGCCCCACACTCAGACAGAGAGAGGATGCAAATGAAGGATTTCATGGAATACAAGCAAAGTTAAACTCCAACCATAAAGTTCAGATTTGCAACTGAGTGGTACATGAGTTCCTTAGGAAATATAGTCAGAAATAAATAAAGCAATCCTGACATTTTCTCATACTATACATGTTCCTTATTTGTTTATATTTTCAGCATATGATTTGAAATCATCTTACCCATTGGATTATAGTTATTTGCTTCACAGAGTCAAACTGTAGTAAGCATTGAGAAGATAATAATTTTAATGGACTCGTCCCACCAAATATTTGAACAGCTTTTATTTTTGATAGCAGAGCTTTTCTAATCATTAGATCTTTAGACTTTTATGAGGCAGCAGATATTTAATGGTGTAAGAATTATACACCAGTTTTATTTGTGATCCCAAAAATATTTCAAAACAAAATAAAGTCTATGAATGCTGCTGATCCCAGGGAAGTGAATGAAAAGCTTCAGAGTGGTTTCTACAGGAACAACTTCGGAGGCCCCAGTGGGTTCGATCCAAAGTCAAATGAAGTTAGTGGTAAGAATTATCTATCTTTGTCTGGGATTTGTCCTCCTTTCGAAGAGCAGTCTGTTATATTGATCTGTTTAAAACCTTTCTCTGGATTCCCTTCATTCATTTTTAAGGTATTTATAGAAACATCATCATAAATTACTGTACACTTGCTAATAATGGGCCAACTAACTCAGAAGCTTGATGTCTCTTTGACCTCCCAATTTTTTCCGTGTCACAGGCTTGATACCTGTCATATGACTAATCAATGGATTACTGAACAGTCAAAAGTCTTGATATACAAGTCACTTTTTATTAGTGTTTATTTTACAAAAGAGAGTGCTAGTGAATCCAAGATAACTGATAAAAGAATTAACCCTCATTTTTCCAGAACTGCTTTATTCAAGATAAACAAACTGAGACACAAATATTCATGAAGGGGTTAGGCATCTCCTGAATGTCTTTTCAAGAAAGAAAGCTGAACAGGATGTTCTGAAGTTGTGTCTGATGTACACCCCAAAATATTAACTTCTTTTTTCTCCAAGAACACTCCCAGGGATACCCACTCCTGCAACTTCTAAAATAAACTTTAAAAATGGATAAATAAAGACAGGTCTGACAGTACCAGGATCATCTTAGAAAAGGAATGTGAGAAATTTCTGAAGTACTGGTCCTAGGAAAGAGCCATGTTACCCAGGGCTTACCCTGTAGCATTGGGACTTTAACAGTAGGAACATTTTATATTCATTTTCATTTAATAGCTCATAATCACAACCCTACTCATACCTGTCGCTGCCTTTTTTTTTTTACTATGAAAAAAATTAAAACTCCATTAAAAATTCCAAGCTTCCTAACCCCATTGCTTCATCTATAGTGCCCGACAACATTCATAGCCCCCAGGCTGCCACGGTTCAACTATAGATCCTGTTGTATAACAACTGGCAAAAATGATGGATGCAGAAAAGTATTACTTCAAGGACACTGAAATCCAAATGATTGGTTAGCATATTAGAAAGCATTTCAAAGTTTTTAAACACTTTAATAGCTTTTATTTCATACTTCTATAGCAATTATGTGACAATTTTGTTATGTATATGTAACTTTGAAGATATTTCAAAGCTGTATTTACTTGATACAGGAATATTTGGAGAGCATTAGAGAAACATAGAGAAACTATATTTATTATAAAATAAGGTGCCTTTATATCAATTAAAATATAATATTTCAAAAACAGAATATCACAAGAACAGCCCCGTTAGCCTAAATCCAAGACTAAATAAGTAATAAAACTATCCAGCCACAGAAACAGGGACTGCTCCTGTCTTGTTGTACCCTTAATATACCTGCACAAGCAGCTAGACTACCCTGTATACCCTGAAATTCAACAGCTTCAAGTGAACTGGATCCCTTTGCTGAAAAATGCCATTTGTGTTGGGTTGACCCTGGGTGGATGCCAAGTGCCCGCCAAAGCCGCTCTATCATCCCCCTTCTCAACTGGACAGGGGAGAGAAAATATAACAAAAAGCTTGTGGGTCAAGATAAGGACAGGGAGAGATCACTCAGCAATTACCGTCACAGGCAAAACAGGCTCGACTTGGGGAAAATCAGTTCAATTTATTACCAATCAAAACTGAGTAGGGTAATGAGACAGAAAACCAAATCTTAAAACACCTTCCCCCCACCCTTCCCTTCTTCCTGGGCTCAACTTCACTCCCAATTTTCACTACCTCCTCCCCCCTGAGTGGTGCAGGGAGACGGGGAATGGGGGTTGAGGTCAGTTCATCACACGTTGTCTCTGCTGCTCCTTCCTCTTCAAGGGGAGGACTCCTCACACTCTTCCCCTGCTCCAGCGTGGGGTCCCTCCCATGGGAGACAGTCCTCCATGAACTTCTCCAACATGGGTCCTTCCCACGGGCTACAGTTCTTCACGAATGGCTCTAGCATGGGTCCCTTCCATGGGGTCACAAGTCCTGCCAGCAAACCTGCTCCAGCATGGGCTTCTCTCTCTCCATGGGTCCACAGGTCCTGCCAGGAGCCTCCTTTGGGCATCCACCTGCTCCGGCGTGGGGTCCTCCACAGGCTGCAGGTGGATATCTGCTCCACCATTAACCTCCATGGGCTGCAGGGGGACAGCCTGCCTCACCATGGTCTTCACCACGGGCTGCAGGGGAATCTCTGCTCCAGTGCCTGGAGGCCTGGAGCCCCTCCTCCCCCTCCTTCTTCAGTGACCTTGGTGTCTGCATAGTCGTTTCTCTCACATATTCTCACTCCTCACTCCAGCTGCAGTTTGTGCCAGGTTGGTTTTTTTTCTCCCTTCTTAACTATGTTATCCCAGAGGCACTACCACTGTTATTTATTGGCTTGGCCTTGGCCAGCGGCAGGTCCATCTTGGAGCCAGCTGGCATTGCCTCTATTGGACATAGGGGAAGCTTCTAGCAGCTTCTCACAGAAGCCACCCCTGTAGCCCGCTCACTACCAAAACCTTACCACACAAACCCAATACACCATTCCAACTCCACTGTACTGGAACAAGGGGGGATCCAGTTTGTCTGCTTTTGCCAGTCCCAAAGAGGTGACTTATTTTTTCACAAGAGTTAAGTATGATTTTAGAACAAAATCTGGTCTCACATATTAGAACTAATAGCTGAATATTGTCAAAGTCTCATATAACATACACTGAAAGAGACACTGTTTAAGAAGCCTGCTGCTGCATGCTGTACCTTTCTAAATTTCTGAACATACTCTAAATTAATCTCCACATTGCATGAAACACAACAGAATCCTATCAGATCTACAAAGGCACCAATGACTACACAAAAATTATTCTACTTTCAGAAGAGGGAAGAACAACCTCTTAGTGAGTCAGAGAACTGTGGAAAAGTAAAATTCAGGCCACACTTGCTCCCTCAGCTTAGGGAGCCAGCCCTCCCAAACTGGGATCTCCATAACAAGGGGCAGCTGCACAATATCTACTACACTAACTCTTTTCCCCATCGCGAAACATCACCTTTATCAGTACAAAACTGATTTCTCAGCACCACTGATGCTGTGTAAGCTGACGAGGAATTTTATTTCAGTTATGCAGTTGCAAGCATAACTCTTTGTCATTATAATTCCCTACCTATTTTTTCCAATATTCAGTGGTGAGATTCAGCATATCAGAGCAAAGTCCTATCTCCTTAATTCAATGCTATAAACTGCAATATAGAAGTTCTGCCAAGACTAAACAGTAAGAAGTTGGACACGCTAAAGAAAAGTTAATGGCCACAATCTTCTGCTCTTGCTTCAGCTGCTTCATTCACTCACATAAGGGGCAACAACAGCATGTACTGATACACTGCTACCGTCAGCAGGAGTCAAGCCTACAGCTTTTGTCACTGGAAACACGCATTGCTGTCTAATGAGCTGAAGCAGAGATTAAGAAGCTTAGCAAGTCAGCCAGTAGCAAGAAATATGATCTCAAAGAGTTTATTTGAACAGACCCTCAAATTGTCTGTTTAAGGAGACAAGTTTCAACTAGTTCTACAATGATTATCCTGCATATATCTATAAAGCAATTTATTATAACTTTGAATGGATCATACTTTTTTAGTATCTAAACTTTTCATGCAGGGAAAAAACCCAAAACTTTCTCGCATAGCATTACCACAGTACTTGAGCTAAAAAGTTATCTTTTCTTAGATTACATTTATAGAATACAGGAATAACATTAAGAAATACTTTGTAATAAACAGAACAATGTCACATATTTGGTATAAGATAAACTTATTTCCAGAATTTTGATAGAACATTAACAGATTTCAGCAACATAAATGTTTTGAAATATGATAGGTTTACTGAGGGCTTGAGGATGTTGCTTTCCAAGTTTATAACATAAAGCAAAATAACTTTATAATGCAGAAACTCTTTCCATTTTTAATCCTGCCCTTCTAAACAGTTGTTAAAATGAAAAAAGACTTTTTTTTCAAGATGTTGGGACATGGAAACTTTTTTTATTTCAACTCTGATGGTTTCGGGAATGCTGTTAAATTAGAAAACAATAAAACAAAGACATCAAAAGGCACTAACTTCCCAAAATAGATAACGACCAAGGTGGATCTGAGATCAATAATTTACCTTATGAATCTATGATAATAAACCTTGACACTCACCAAAAGATGATGTCCTCAACTCAAATCCCACAGCTCTTCTATAGGCCGAGCTCCACATTAACTTGTCTGAAAAATAGGTTTCCCTAGTGAAGAGATGACTTCTTGCAAATATCATAATTAAATTCCAGGAAAAGCACACAGCACTCAACTAAATGTAAATTAATATGATCTCTGCCCTAAAGAATTTACAGCCCAAAAATATAAATGCAGGCAAGCATCGAAGCACCCAGTCAAAGGGTCCCCTAAGGAGCCTTTTTACTTTCTGTGGTAAGTTTTAAATAAGTAGAAGGGAAGAAAGGGAGTAAAAGGGAAGAAAATCCTTCTATTGTGTTTCGAGGATTATCTGGTTTGAAGTAAGTTATTTTCTCTTCCTCACTGCGGGGGTTCAGGGTTTGTCTCTCTGCTGCCAGCTTCTCGCAGGACAAGCAGCAGCAGGGGGTGGCTCTGCCCTGCAGCCAGGCTCAGCTAACCCAGCCTCACACCCCACTGGTGCCCAGCAAGGGGACACATCCAGCGACACAGGGGGACACATCCAGAGACATCCAGGGGACACATCGAGAGCTCTGAGCTCCCTGCAGCTCACAAGGTCCTTATATACAACTATGCAGATGAAAATGCCGATATATTCTGCTTAACTTATATTAGTTACCCCTGGAGAGAGAATATATCCCATCTATCAGCCTAACTGAGACTCTTACAGTGCTTTACAAAATACAATGTGTTTATTCTAAGAACACATTTCAACCTCTTAATTACAAGGCTGGAAACCAGGTTACAAAAGGGAAATATTCTAGAGTCCTTCATGGCTACTTTAACATCACATGTGGAAAATCCTTTAACTTGTCTCAGAGATTAAAGTCAAAGGAGAAATCTGTACAGCAATGCCTCATCTTCTGAGCACAGCTCTGAGCCTGTGCCCTTTCTCCCTCTCAAAGACATACCCAGCTCCTACACTTCATTTCCTTCTCCCCTTCAGTGCAAACAACGTATTCCTCTTCAACAGGCAACAGACTTGATAAACGGCCACCATTTTCTACTGGTTCCTCACCTCACGCTATCTGGGGCAGGTGAAAAAGAGGCTAGATAAAAGTTATTCAGTAGAAACCAAGTCTCAGCTCCCATGTTTTGGAGCCTGTCTGCCTGTATATTCTGTTTGTTCAAGAATATGACATGTTTCAAATAGCAAGAGAATACATTGGAAGATGCTTTCTTTAGGCACAGTAGATTGAAGGAAAATGCTATACAGCTAAATTATCAGAATTATGTTTGATCCAGTGGATCCACTGGAGTGGATTTTTTGAGCTTTTCTGAAGTCTGTGTGTTGCTGTAGACCTTTATTTTTTAAATGACAAAAAAATAGGTATGCAAGAATCTGTTAGAATGGAAAGCTTTCATGTAGTCATTATGATATAAAGCATAAACTGCTTTTCCTTTGAAACTGACCTTTTAAAATGACTTTTTAGAGGTTCAGGCTTCCTCTTAGAGGGAAAAAGACTTCACTAACATAAGGTTGTTAATTAGACAGTGCTGACTGGCATACATAAACAGGTTAGCTCTATTACCCATGTTGCTAAAACCACTCTGATTATTCTGCTTAGGACAGCTAAAAAACCCAGGATTTTCTCACCTATGTAGCAGTGAAAAAGAGATTTGCTCAGACAAAGAAAAAGACTGAGAATTATTTCTCCTTTTTCCTTCAAAATTTGAAATAGCTGGAGAAAAACTGTAAAAATAACACTTTTTATGTCTTCTATGAAATTTTAATATTTAAAACTATCATCAAATCTGGACAGTCATTTGGTGAATTTCAATACCTATGATTAATTAGCTTTCAGGAAGACTCATCCAAGCCCATAATTATACACTCACAAATTAAAAACAGGAATAGGAAAACCTGCAATTCAGATGTTCAAGTAAATACAAAGCATTTCCACATTGATTGAAAAACAACACAAATTCAGCTTAGAGAATATCAATAGATAATTTACTCCCTTGATGACGTACAAATCTCAATAGACTTCATCAGGACAGCTCAGTAAATTGGATGATCTACAGGAAAGATCACAACAGCAAAATGATTACTCACATGATAGGCTCATACTAGGCTCTAAGATCACCCAAATACATGTAATAATTAATATGAAATGTTTCTACTTCACAAATCATGATTTTTTTTAAATTTAATAATCAGTGTAATACATTCAAATAATCTCATTTGAAGAGAATCCTCATAGCAGCATAATGTGTCAGTTGTAATTTCCTAACAGCATGGGCTGAAAGTCCCTGAAAGAGTGAATTATAGTAATCAGCCCTTGAGATGACAAAAGCATTAATCAGCATCTCTGTATCTTTACTGCTGATCAAGGTCTCCGCTTGGCAATGATACAGAGACTGTAAAAAGGAATCTTTGTAACAGATGCAAATACTTACTAAATGGTAAATCTAAGAGCAATACGACACTGTGACCAGATGTATCAAATGATGCTAAAAGCATTACAGAAGGTAATCGCAAAAGGAAGAGACTAGAAAATAAAGAATTATTTTAAATATTCTGCAACATAATTCATGCTCTGTGAAGCATACCATTAGGACTGGTATTTTTCCAAGTAGATTAAACTTCAATAAATGAGAACATAATTAAGAATAAATGGAATAACTTCTAAATGACTTAAACGCTTGGTCACCAAAAATGGATTATTGTTGTTGGCAGACTTCTCTGTTCTTCTAATTAAAGTCAACCATTTAAAACACTTTCTTCCTATTAATCTGACATATTTGATGAAGGAACTATAAAATTTAACACCCTCTAATGAAACTATTTCCACCTTGTACTTCTTCTCAGTAAATGGTGACATTCTGTTCCCCAAGCAAAATAAACAGGCCCATGGATTTCTCAGGGGCTGAAGCCATGAGTGGTTTTTAACAACTGAAAACACAGATAAACCGCTAGCTGCCTTTCAGTGACTTCACTGAGAGTGGAGATTACCTTCACTGAAGACATTAAGAACGTTGCATATTTTCTAGGGAGGGTCCTTCCTGATCAAAATCATCAATACTTATGAAAATGTAGCCTGACCATTAGCCACTACTGATCACCGTAAATAATTCAGGATATAAAATTCGTAACTGGAATGAAAGTTGCAAGACAAGAGCAGGGCTTACATAAAGACAGGATTCATGCTCCTACCAGAGGTGTGATCTGGGAAGTGTCTATAGCAAGTCTAATAAATGGTAATGGGAGAAAACTTGCCAAACCGAAAGAGCCATAACTATTTTTATCCAAAAACTGCAGTTTCAGTGGGAAAAGACTCATATTGGAGGTATCAGCACGTGGATGCATTCAGAGGCTTCTGCAGACTGAGAAAATACGAAACGTATTCCCATCTTTCAGGGACAAGGCTCTTGCCCTCAGAGTATGGATTTTTTGCGGACTTGGAGGGAATTATGCAAAGGACACAATCCATCACTTTTGTTCCATCTGTATAGTAAGGATTGTAAGACTGATGTGTATTTGAAAGAGCAGAGGGGAAGAAGAGAGTGAACAAGCAAGCATAATTCCTTGCCTGAGCAATTAAGACATTTACTTGGATTAGATGACGTGGATTTTTCTTCCATGAATGCTCATGTATGTGGAAATAAATGGCTACCAGCTAAAAGTCAGACGCAGAATTAAGAGAAAGAGCCCAGAATCCAGGACCAAACCCAAACAGACAGTTCCTACAGTGTTAACTCACCTGCAAATCTCACCCACTCTTGCCGCTTCTCTCTCCAACCCCTGCATTTTGCATTCTCAGCTATGCAGCTACACTGCTTCAAGAAGAGAGAAGGTGCATGGTACATGCAGACTGTGACCTGGAGGTTATGGGTAGTCTCTTGGGAAGATGGACATGTGACTTTGAACCTCCTCAGCCTGAGGAGACCACTGATATGAAATAAGGTCTCCCACTCTTAGGCAAGTGTCTTAAGAACAGAAGGTGACATAAAATAGCACCAACAACATGTCTGACTGTGTTTTAAAATAAGCAACTGATATAATTTTTAGTCCTGGAAAGGATGAAAAAGGTGCTTAGGTCCAGGTAAGGACTGTGTGCATCTCTACCTCCACCTCAGAGGACACAGGCTGGAAGGGACCTCAGGCAATCTCTAGTTCAGCCTCTTGCACAAAGCAGGGTCAGGCCTGAAGTCACACCACATTGGCCAAGGCTTTATTCAGTCAGGTCTTGAAGACCTCCAAGGATGGAGACTGCACAGACTCTCTGGGCAACCTGCTCCACTGCCTGACTGTTCTCACAGGAACAGTCTTTCCTTATATGCAGTCTGAACACCTCGTGTTGCAACTTATGCCAATTATTTCCTGCCCTCCCACCATGCACCACTGTGAAGCTCCTGTCTGCTGGTTAACATCCCCCTAGGTATGGAGGCACTGCTGTGAGGTCCCCTTGAAGCCATCTCTTTCTCCAGGCTGAACATACCCAGCTCCCCCATCTTCTCACAGGACAAATGCTCCAGCCCATGACCAGCTTCATGGACCTCTGCTGAACTCACTCCAGTTTATCCATGTCTTCTTGCACTGAGTGGCCTAAAACTGGATGCAGTCTAAGAAGTGCTGAATAGAGGCAGGTAATCCCTTCCCTTAATCTGCTGGCTGTGCCCCTGCTCATACAGCCCAGGAGGCTCCTGGCTGTCCCTGCTGCCAGGGCATGTGGCTGGTCCATGCTCAGTTGCCCACCAGGACCACAGGTTATATCAGGTTGTGTGACCTGTCACAAAGACAGGAAACCATGAGCAATTCTCTCTCATGTCAATAGATACAACAGTGGCACCTGGGGCCCTCTTTCCTGCAAAAGCATTGACGACATGACTAATGGGTTAGTTGTAGAATCATGCTTTAAGAGGGAAAGACGGGGAAAATCCCAGGTCCTTCCCAAAAATCTGGGACAAAACATAATCCTAAAGGATTTTTTAATATACTAGGCAACATGGTATCTTTGGGGACCATAAAATCACTGAGGTGTGTGACTTACCCACCTGAAACTGGACAATGGTAAGGCCCTTCTGAATTTGGTATTAACTGTCTTTTTGTTTAAAGTTTCTGTGCACTACCTCATACACCTTAGGTCAGACTTTTAAAGACTCCAAAATAATTCTTTATGAACACTTTTAATACAGCATCAACTGACATGAGAGGAAAAACGTACCACATAAAGATGCACTACTGGGAAATCCCACAAACAGCTCCAGATAAAATCCTCTGTTAAAATTTATTAACTACCCAAGCCTCCGCTTTTCCTACTGCAAATTATGCACTAATTAATATTTGCTTCCTACTATGGAGTGGCATTAATATGACAAGAAACAAGATCACAGACGCTATAAAAAACACACACAAAACACCTGATTAGCCCCCATTCATAAAAAAGGAACCCAACGTATAATTAATTAGTTTTACTCATTGTAACTATCCCTAGATCTTATAGGAGGCCTTACATCAGTGTAACTCCTATTCTTATACCAGAATATCATCTGAGGACCTGAACAAACCCTTGCCTTATATTTTTAATCATCACAGCTGTCATTTCTAAATCCAGTCCAGGAAGAAGTGCCACTTCACTACAACATGATCTCATTTGCTGTGCCATCAACATGGGGACTTTCTTTTGCTGATTTGAGAAACAGAAAAAAATCCCAGATTTTGAAAACATATTTAGGATTAATTTTTACTAAGACAACAGAATTTAACAAAGAGGCTTGCATCTGGCCATAGAAATGCCTATTGTAATTTTAAACATCTTCCCCAGTGTATACTTTACAAGAAATCTTCCTCAATGTATTTAAAATTTCAGAACTTTAATGAACAAAATAGGACAGAGTTCTTTTAATATACTACTTTATTTCCATGCAAAAGAAAAATTGGATACTGAACCAAGTATTATGTTAAATGACATGCAGTATATGGAATTATATGTATGCAGTAGTGTCCCAGCTCATCAGGCAAAGAAATGGCATTAGATGGGACTCTCTCCTTCAAAATATTCTTCTAGATCATTTTCTGAAAATACATTTCTACAAGCAGAATTTAGTGCATATAGCTTCCCAAATTTCAGGAAAAAATGCAAACAAGTAATAAACAAACTAAAGCGCTGACATTACCAACAAGTTTTTCTCATTTTATTAACAAGGATCTAGACTTGGAACAACAGTATAAAAGAGCTGATATTAGTAATTTCTCAAATGAAATTGTGCTGCTAGGTAATTCTGACAGCTTTCAACCACAGATAGCTCACACTAATGAAGATGGATGCTGTATTAGCAGAGAGATGGTGGGAAGTTAAAACACTGCACATCAGGGGAGCTGGGTCCTACTCTTGTATGACTTTGGACTCATTTTGAGGGACAGCTTAATTTTTTTTCCTGAAGCATTGGAGTTTCCCTCCAGGTAAAAGCAAGACTGAGAGGATCCAGGAACATGGATGCTACTGCCTCACTGCAAGTTCAAAGAACTCTGAGATTTCACATCAGAAGGAATTTGAACTTTTCCTCCAGAAGAATCAGCTGCGGTCACTGGACTTTTGACAATGTGATTGCCTCTTGGGATCATCCAGGAGTTGTAGCTGGCTAAATCCTTGTCATCCCAGAGACATAGGACATGGGCAACTCCCTCAGTCTCTCTTATTTTCTTTACTGTGACATTGTAGTTGTCTCTTTTTGGCCTTTCATTACTTTGGTCTTGACTTAGCATTTGTCACAGAGCAGTAGGAATCACTTTGTGGTCGATGATATGTGACTATCTGTGCGGCAGATGTTCTGCAAACATCAGATTCTGTGAGACAGCTGTTCTGTGAACCTCTGAACAAGACATCTGTTGTAATGATTATAATAATCCTCAGTAATTGCAGGGGATTAGACTCAATGACAGAGTTGGTCTATACCTACCCTATTTCACCTCTATATAACAAATTCCTTCTTTGCAATAGATAAATATTTTTTCCCACTCTTAAGAATGATTTCTAGCCAATCCATTAGTTGGAAAAGTATTCTGAAGTCCTCAGGTCGCAGAAGGCAACAATCAGAGCAGTGAGTTATTCTAAACTCTAGAAAGGGCGTACAAAGCATTTGAAAAACGATTCATCACACTACAAGCTTCCCTTGCTCCCCATATGGAGAACACAAGCCCCATCAGCTGGTGATGGGGGATCAGATGACTTCTTTAAAGGAAAGAGCAACATCCAGAGGCTTTAAGTCTCCTCCTATTTCCCTCAAGGCCCAGCACATCTGTTCGGCACAGTGGATCTGCAGCTTCCCTTACCACACAGCAACAGCAGATAGCAGAAAGACCTTAGAAGAGGCAAACATAGGAATTTCAAAGCCTCAAAATTGCTTCCCCAAAGCAGTCAGCGCTACCTATAGGTAAGTACATAGGAAGTACCTTAGTGTTTCCTGTCAAGAGGCAGTTTTGTTGAGTTTGCTGTCTGACATTCTTTTGGTGTTTTTTTTTTTCCCCCTTTACAAGACATTCTTGACTGTTACAGAGGAGCTGGATGAGCAACACTTTGGAGACAACCATCCCACAATGCTAATCCTAATCTCTTTGCCATAATATTTTGTGCAAACTTCTTTCCCAGGGATTCAAGCAAACTAGGATTCTCTTTCCGAGGTTTTGAGAGGAAGGATGAAGATGCTAAATCACCTTTACCAATACTAGGTGAAAAAAGAAACAATGTTATTTAATTGTCAGAAAAATAACAGTATCTACAAATTCTGCAATAACCTAATTCTAGCTGTTACTACAGAATGACTTCAACTCAGAGGACTCAGCTAGTGTTACCAATCAAAAAAGACAAAACATCAAAGAGAAAGCTGAAATCTCAGAATATTGATGTTGACGTTTTAGTACTTAAGAGGCAAAGTGATTGATGTATGGCTCAGGACTGTCAAAATCTAAATTCTGCAAAGACAAGAAGACAAAGGGGAGATTTAGTTTTGTTAAAAAATGAATTAGCTTTGGAGCACCAGCCACGGTAAGAAACAAATGAGAATGCACTCTTTCCCTGCCCACTACTAATTTAGCTATCTTAACCTGTTGTCAAAACTATTTTTAGACTGAATTGTCAGAGTACTTTCTTCTCTACTTCCAATGTGTGGCCAGGACAGGGACAGGACACCCCATGATGATGAAATGGCTGCATGCAGTGGGACTCCAGTCACCAGCAATACTTCAGAGAG
Source organism: Balaeniceps rex (assembly GCA_013401315.1). Classification (NCBI taxonomy): domain Eukaryota; kingdom Metazoa; phylum Chordata; class Aves; order Pelecaniformes; family Balaenicipitidae; genus Balaeniceps; species Balaeniceps rex. The sequence continues at coordinate 22,726 of VYZW01003001.1, read as the reverse complement.
ACAAAATAATTCTACAAGGGGATAGTTGCTCTCATCATTGCGCAAGAAACTTTTCTTCAATAATTACTTCACTGTATTCTCAAGTCTGAAAAATATATGCTGATTTCAGATAACCCTTCAATTCTCTGGGACTGATCCTGTCAAAACCTTTTGAAACTGATCAGTTCTCTAAGAAGAACATAGCCTCACTGGACTACTATACTTATTATTTGACCACAAGCCAATGCCACTACTTCTGCTTAGACATCTACAGGCAACATATTCTCTTCCTTTGCTCTTAGTGATTTTATTTAAAATTATTCCTGAAGAAGCATCCTGACACTTTAAGTCTCCCATATTCAGCGTTTGATTGACAATGTGGTATTCCACTTCACATGCTGCCACCATGAAAGAAATTCACGCATTTACACAGTGCGGTATAATGATCTTCCCTTCATCAGTCTGCAGATGCACATATAGCTTCTTGGCAGATATTACTGACCAGTTACATTTTGCAAGTCATACCAAAAAGCCAGAGGTCATGATACTGAGCTGCTATTCCTAGTAGTTCTGTTTCTTAGTAGAACATCTTGCTCAAAGCAATTTAGCACCATTACTTCTGTCCTTTTCATGACCCAACAGAGTATTGTCTCATGAAGCAAAGATGAAGGAGCTTTGGAGGTCAGAGACTGCAGAAACCAGTAAGACCAGGTCTTATTCTTCAAGGTGTTATGCAAACCCGCAGCAAATGACAGATACTGCCCCGTGTAAGAAATAACCCATACGATCATGAGATGCACAGATAAACATAGAAAACCATCTTCTTTCTCTTACTACTTTAATTAATCTGCAACTTCAGAACTGTAGATCAGCCATGAGAAAATTCACAGACAACAGAGTGATTCAGGTTTATTTCATTTATAGAGGTTATGGGGCCATGAATTCTTTGGACATGGAACATTTTTATATGAATGTAGTTAGCAAAATTGTCTAACCGGTATTCAAAAGGTTAAAAAGAAGCAAGCCAACAAATACTAAAAAGCCATAGTACTTGGTAAATATGATATTGTCATCAACACATTGATAAACAGCACCTGACCACAAATTCAGTTTGACTGACTTTGATATGCAATTGCTATTAATCATTTTTGTTACTGTGTGTTCCCTAGAGCAAAAAAGCTTAGAAGTTGCTTATCTTAGGACCACAAGGTGTGTCACAGACATTTTTTTTTTCGTTTCTTTA
>VYZW01003001.1:0-21302 GCA_013401315.1 Balaeniceps rex | reverse complement strand
GTTATGCAAACCCGCAGCAAATGACAGATACTGCCCCGTGTAAGAAATAACCCATACGATCATGAGATGCACAGATAAACATAGAAAACCATCTTCTTTCTCTTACTACTTTAATTAATCTGCAACTTCAGAACTGTAGATCAGCCATGAGAAAATTCACAGACAACAGAGTGATTCAGGTTTATTTCATTTATAGAGGTTATGGGGCCATGAATTCTTTGGACATGGAACATTTTTATATGAATGTAGTTAGCAAAATTGTCTAACCGGTATTCAAAAGGTTAAAAAGAAGCAAGCCAACAAATACTAAAAAGCCATAGTACTTGGTAAATATGATATTGTCATCAACACATTGATAAACAGCACCTGACCACAAATTCAGTTTGACTGACTTTGATATGCAATTGCTATTAATCATTTTTGTTACTGTGTGTTCCCTAGAGCAAAAAAGCTTAGAAGTTGCTTATCTTAGGACCACAAGGTGTGTCACAGACATTTTTTTTTTCGTTTCTTTATTCTTAAACAGGTTAACACTTTGTGCTTGAGATGTGGTAAACATGTCCTGCAAGGCCCCGTTCCTTCACTGGGCAGCATGCAGAAGTCCAGGTTTCCCATGAAGCCCACCGAAATTAACAGGCATATTGCCTTCACAGAATGATTTGAAACAGGAATGCTTAATGTTTACCATAACTCCCTTTTGGCTATCTTTATATTTTCCTAAGGTATCATCCTTCTCCTGTGCACTGACAAGCGATGAGAAAAAGTATGCATTTGAAAAAACAAGCTGAGTGGAATTAGGAGGAGTAAATAGTGTGCTGACTGGGAAGTAATTAAAAGCCATGAAGCAGGAAGAAGGCTGGAGGTTCCTAAAAGGCATTATAATTAAAACCTAATGCATGTTAACTGTGAGTGAAGCATTGAAGTCATTGACATGAATGACAAAACTCCCACTGAATTCAATAGGGACAGGATTTTAGTCTGTAAGTGCTCAACAAGAAGGCTAGTTCAGCTTCAGAGAAATTGATTGGAGGTTTGAGGATAAAAGGGAACCTTGCTGAAAATGGGAACTGGTGTTTTATAGACAATGATATGCACAGTTGTGAAATATCCACAAGAGAAATTAAATGAGAGAATGAAAACCAAATGAGTTAATCCTTCAGAAAGGGGAAGAAGAAATTATTTTTAAAATATGATTAGGGAAAAAACAAAGACCATTACAAAGGAGACAGAATCAAGACAAATCCTGAACATGGAACAACTTTATCCCTACTAATAACTGGAAAGAAAGTGACGAAGCAGTTAAAAAGCAGTGATAACTTTGTAGAGCATAGCTATTGATAAAAAGCATATTGGGAATACTTGGAAAATCTGAATTGGTTCAGATAGTACATAGTCTATTTAACCATGAAAGAGAAATGAATTAAGGAANGAAAAAGAAAAAGAAAAAGAAAAAGAAAAAGAAAAAGAAAAAGAAAAAGAAAAAGAAAAAGAAAAAGAAAAAGAAAAAGAAAAAGAAAAAGAAAAAGAAAAAGAAAAAGAAAAAGAAAAAGAAAAAGAAAAAGAAAAAGAAAAAGAAAAAGAAAAAGAAAAAGAAAAAGAAAAAGAAAAAGAAAAAGAAAAAGAAAAAGAAAAAGAAAAAGAAAAAGAAAAAGGAAAAGAATTTGCCATTCAGTATATCTAATCTCCAGAGCCCAGTTAAGTAATGGAACCATTCTTCAGAAACAGCCAACCCAGTTCCAGTGGTTTTAACACCATGTTGTCAAAAATTGACAACATAATGTTAAGTTTGCCTAGATGTATTTAATGCATTTACGTAAAACCCCAGAAATTTAAAATCATATTGGATATATTGGATGTCACCACTATCCTATAACAAATATACCACCATAAGTCCTACTTGTACAGGGAGTCTAGCAGGCTAACAAATTTTGAATGGGAAACTTGGTGTTTAATTTGACAAAATGAATGAAATTTCATACTAGATACACTGCATGTGAATAGCAAAAAAAACATGCAGAAGAGTAGGTGCAGAAGATTACATAAGTACTTGGAGTTCAACTGTTGCAAGAAGGGAATTCTGTTAATTTGGCTATATCCAAAAATCTGACATCAACAGTCAGCAAGCAATGGACAGAAAGGAACTATTAGCAGCATATCAGCCCATTGAGTAATGATACTCTCCATGTCTGGAGAACACTTACAAAGTCACTCCTTACCAGACCAACAAATCTTCCCAGCAGAATATTCTTAACATTGAGTACCAATTCATGAAAAATTATGAGGTGGAATTGTGAGCATGTAACTTGTAGAAGGGATATGAGAAGCCCTGAAAAAATTGTGGAGATCAAGTATTTTTAACAATATAAGCAAGCAGACGATCTCCTAACACACCATGCAAACTTTCATTATCTGACCCTCCAAGTCAGCAACTAAAAATATGCACTTAATTACTTATTTAATTTGTCTGTGTGAGGTAAAAAAAGGACACAGAGTCAACTGAGAGTGTTTGGGTGCCCTGGGTTCTTAAACAGTGACTCCAGAGAGTTGGAGCTTTCAGCTCTGATGAGACGTCAACATAACCAGAGAAAAGGTGGAGGATGGAGCTTCTGAAGCATCGTGAGCTCTGTCCCCACATCTTTTACTCAGTCAGGCTATCTAAGAGGTAGTGGGTCTTACGCAGACTATCCCAGACATTGGTATACTTCAAATACAACTATATCTTCTCTTAATGGGCTTGTTACCCTAGTGCTGTGAGCAGACACTTCCAGCTGCTCTCATCTGTAGACTTTGTCATGAAGTATCCTCACGAGACACTCCTGGTATTTCTGCACTCCAATGCAAAGGCTTAGTAAGAAAATATTCCCCTGAGACATGAGTCCTAGTCCCTCCCTGGACTACGCAGTTTGTTCCTACAGCCACACAAACACTCCATGGAGACCTGACACATATTCTACGCACATTCTGCAGGAAGCTCTATTTTTCTCTCTTCTCCACATCTACGCACAGTATACAAAATGCAAATAGGGCAGTCTTAAACTTCCAAAAAGCACGCATTACTTATTTATTCTTGACTGCAGTTCCACAAAGATGTAAGAAAAAGACAACCCGACCAGCAATTGCCCTGTTTACTTTGTCCTACATCTTGTACCCATTGATTCATATTTAAATTTCCAGTCATTTTTAGCACAGTACAGTTATTTTTATGTACCGGGTCAGGTCATTCTAGACATAAAATTGACACTCTTATCTGAAAATTTTGGAAGGAAAAGGTCTCTTCAAGCACTGTGGAGAGCTGAAAAACATTGGCAAGACTTAAATTATTAACAAGAAAATCACCTTAATAATTTTGCACTTCCACTACTAGTGGAGAAATAATGAGTTTCTTTTTAAGTAAGAAGTCACTTGTTCCTCTACAGAAGAGATATTCAAAGTTAAGACTAGAATCCCACTTATTCCTCTCTTGTTTTGCTCGTGAGCTGCATCACAAACAGTGTGTAACATTGTGCACTATTTTTAGAGCTGTGAAAATCAGACATAAATCATTCCTGTTTCACAAGTCACCTCTAAGGAAGTATTTAAGGCTTTTTTACTCTACTGTGACTACATAATTGAAAAGTAAGTACTAAAAATGTTTAAACATGAGATTCAATGGCTTAAAATGAATACTGCCACAGTAAAAATAGATTCCTTGGGAGAATTAACTAATCATTAATAACTTGAATTGACAAAGGCAGCACTAATCAAGTTCTGGCTTCATAATAATTCTTATAAAAATGGGTGGAAGGGGAGAGCAAGTTAATGAAGTGAGAATAATTTCTGCAAAAATAGTAATGAATCTACAGCACATTAATTCATTACAGAATTATACTTTTATTTCAGTATTTCCTTTCCAGGTCAAGAAAAACGCAGGCCACTTAGGACAGGTTAAGCAGGGAAAAGATAATGCTTTTTATTACTGGCAGCACCTACGTCACGCGAGGAAATACCAGAAAAAGAGATAAGTTTTATGATAGAAAAGGGGATCAAGCAGCTGAAAGGTGCTCACCAGAAAGAATGATCCAGTAACAGAAATAAATGTACAAGCTATGTTGAATACAATTTCTTTGAAAAACTATATTGTTAACTTGAGTGTCCAGCTCGTAGGACTGTCACATCACACTAAATTAAAGACTAACCTGAAAAAACACATTTCTATCCAGGAATAGTACAGCACTTGAATCTGACCCTCAAGGTCGACAACAATGTCTGAGGACTCCAGTGGGGACAGAATCAACCTCCATATACAGAATTTCCCGAGTTGAAATGTGTGTGCACTGTAAAGCACATGCACATTAAGCCTTTCGCTTCAGAGAGGGATCAGAAATATTGTACATGCATAAACCACATGGATGGTACAGGCCCAGAAGACCTTCCAGAAGTGTCAAACTTATAATGCATGGCTCTACAACACAGCACACATGTTCAGAGGCTCCAAATAAGATCGTTTCTATGTTTGGAGTCCCAGATGAGACTACTGTGAAATGCTGATGTGCAGCTGGAGCAGGGGCATCTGGGCTGGGGTTATCAAGTGTTCCTAAATCCCAGACACATTTATAAAGTGTTCAAAATGTGCCAAGATTTCTAGAGAATACAGCTGAGAAAATCCAGACCTATGTGTGCCTTAACCCTCCATGAGAACGTGTCTGAACAAACTTCCCAAACATCCACAACTTCCAGTGTTTTTTTCTGAGGTGATACTGGATAAAATACTGTTATCTATGTACTACACATGCACACACTGAGAGTTCAAATTACTTCACGAACCTCCTAGCCAGCTTCAATTCAAAGTGTTCACCTAAAAACTTAATTTAGCCTCCGCAGCTGCTTCAATCAGTGGGAGTCTTTGGCTGGCTTTGAGCTCTGGTCAGGCAAGAAAGCAAGCAAAAGGAGTTTGTAAAAGCTTCTTTTCTTTTTTTTTTTTTTTTTAAAGTCTTTACTTTTGTGTGAGTAAAGGTAGCTGCATTTATATTCCTTGAAATAAATCTTATTTGACACAGTTATTCTGACTCTCTGCAAGGCAGACTTTTTTTGCCAGGAATAAAAGCTGTGATCATTATAAAACTGTGAGAAAAATCAATGTCATATAAAAGGAATGGTTGTTTTATATATGCAGACAAACACTGCACACACACGTAGTATGAGACCAGATCCTCTGATCATGCAAATGAGTAAACAAATTAGTTACACTTGCTGAGGATGCCTTCTAACACTACTGCTAGATATTTTCTGGAGGTGGGGCTGAGAGAAAGCAAGTTAATCAGGACTTGCTATTTTTTCTTCTCAACATCTGATAATTCAGTTTATGTGAGCCTACAGCTAATTTAAAAGATCACTGTAATGCCAGTTTTGCTAATGGTTTTCCTTTTAGACTTCAACACATCAGGATCTTTCCTCTCAGTTTTCTGTTTGTAATTCCGTCTTGCATGATGCTAATTTTAATTTGAAGTTATTTTCTTTTTTGTATTTTTAAAAAACTGACATATTTTCCTCTTCTAAGCAAATCATACCTTCCTCCGATGGTATCATATATTTAGATTTTTTTTTACTAAAATACCAGGCCCTTCTACTTTCAATGTTTTTTATTTTTCTCACTAAATTCCTCTTGACTATGTATTACCTTCTGTTACAGCATTTCTCTGCAGAGAATCTGAAATAGACATCAAAAAATGCCATACTTTCCAAGTGTCTTGAGAAACAAAGTATGTCTGCACTGTGCAGTCCTACTTTAGACTGAAAATATTTCAAAATCTCAGATTTCTACTTAGTACATTACAACACGTATCAAAGTCTCTGGTTGCATTTGACATTGCAGATTTGACTTAATTATGTACAAACATCACTCCTTTTCCAGTCAGACAGTTCTGGCTGCTTCATGCACTTCTTCTGTATTATTTCGAGTACTACGTAAGCTTTCATAAGGAAAGCTCTCTGTTCCAGTACAGTTTGCCTTAATTCTTAAGCATCTTCCTTTTACTCAGCCTGTGTTTGTATACTGGCAGAAGGGCTGTGCTCTGTAAGAAATCATTTTTGCAATTGCCAGCTCACAGAAACTCCCTGGTGCTGCGGCTGCCCGGCCTCATGCAAGCAGTGAGAAGGAACCGTACACCACTGCTTGATGGCCACGGGATGCCACATTAGACATTTTCTCTGCCTCCCTCCCCAGCGGTCCCTGATGCTGCCTCCAGGCCAGGCTGTCAGGGGGTGGGTTATGCCACAGCATGTGCCCGAGCGACACGCCAAGCACCCTAATGGCTGGGTGGGCTTTTCTCTAGCTGCCTTCAGGAGAAAACATCAATCAGCTAGCAAAGACTGTACCTAAAAAAAAAAAAAAAGAGCAAGGAACTGGTAGTTGCAGTTTTTCTCTTTTAACTGACACACCGGTTCTGTACATTGCCAAACAAAGGGAGTATGACTAAATAGTTGTCTCCCACTCTCCCTCTCTAAAAAATTAACATGCACAGGGTCACTCAGATGAAGAACAGCATGAAAGGGGTTAACAATGAAAGACTAGTGTGAAGAGACAATACATTCATTAAGGATTAAAAAAAGAAGGGTGGCTTTACACACTGCCAAATAGCTTTTATTTAAACAGGCTGTTGCGTCCTGCCCCCACTATATACAGCCACACAAGGTTGACACTAGAATAAATCTCAACTCTATAAAAATTTACTGACAACACAGACTGCCAGAGAAGAGCTTGTTTACCCTCATCCTCCAGCTCTTCCCTTCCTGCAAAATTTGGCAGTTTAGTGCTGCATAAATCTGTTTAACATTTCCCAGGAATTCTCCATCTAGCTAACTTTTTCTGAGACCCAGAGACCTTTTCAAGAAAAGCCGGGCAATCCCTTCCTTGCTGGGGTAGAGGACCCCCCACAAGACACCTAGAAAAGCAGAGGAGATATAGGGGCAGGAGGAAAGTGGTATGACACAGCAATACCATTTTGATTTTCCAAAATAGGGGCTGGTGGGAAAGGGGGGCAGGTCCATGGAGAAAGAGTGCACTCCACACTGCCACCTCAAGGGGTTGGAACTAATGTTGAACTAACGCTGAACTAATGTTGACACAAGCCAAAACAATGAATTCATCACAGACTTGGTAGCATGTCCACCCCCACAGTCCTTGGAGTCCTGTCCATGTGATCCTATGACACCAGAGAGTAGCAGACAGGAGATTAAACTGGGCAGTGAAGCAGTAAGCAGGATGGACAATGTCTATCTGATGCCCAGCACAAACTGGCAGCATCAAAAAAACCTAACGTGGTCTTGGGCACTGTCCATGCTCTGCTCAACCCTCCCACTGAGGACTGATGAAAACAGCTCTCCCCAAGTGGTGATCTGGCAGATGATCTAAAGTGAACAATGAGGTGCGTGGTGGGGGAAGATAAACAAGGGGAAGGGGCCCAAATTGTGACAGGCCTTCCACGTGATGGTCGTGCTGGAGACATGAGACCCCATTTGCAGGCAGGCCCCCCTCAGTGCCCTTGCCATCTCCCCAGGAAGGGATGGGAAGAAATCTCTACCCTTAGATGTCCCTTCCACGTGTCTACCTAGAAAAGAATGTTCTAGGCCATGCCAAAAATACCAGCATGGTGTGTTTCCACACCACTGGCTTGATGGTTTGATCGCCGCTCTGACTGTTCTGACAGGGTGAAAAAGAGGCCGTGAAAAAAACGTCAGTTACATTTTAACTGGAGAAACATTTGACAAAAGTTTGATGGAACAGTGTGAAGCTTTCCCTGGTGCGGGACTAGGACATCCACCGAACTGGAAGGAGGCCAAAGGGCAGAAATCAGAAGGGCTGTGAAAGATTCAAATGGAAATATCTTTGAGCAAGAGACCTTTCACAGTTTATACCCATTCTTGTTCTCAGGTGTTTAAAATACCTTCCCAGAAACTAAGGGTAATTATTGTCTCGCCCTCAATGTTGGACATTTCATTCAGCAAACTTTTTTATCATCTTGCGTTAAGAAAGATAACATTTCCAAACAGTGAGAAATTAACCTGTTTTTTTGTACTTCTGTTTAACATGGCTCTGGCAATAAGAGCTGCATCCACAAAACAAGCATTAAAGAACCCAAGCAAGCACTGATTTCTCCTTAGAAAATTAGAGGGGTTTAGCTCCCTGCTCTATTAGCTTCTGCCTCCCACCCTGCTATATTACCCCCAAAATCCCGCTGTTTGGCAGAAGAGATTTTGTCTGACAAGGAATAGTGCCAAGGCTGACGGAGCCAAAGACCTCTTTCCCTGCACGGGCCAGGTGTCCCCGTGAGCACTGCCCTCACGAGGATTTTGTGAGGACCGAAGCAGTCCAATGCCCCGCATCTGGAGCAGCCACAGCGTGACTCCGCCAGGAAGCTAAAGGGGCTTCAAATAAGGCACCAGAAGGACCTTCAGGCAAATGTTCAGCTTTTTAACCAAGTCTGTTCACTCCACAGAATTCAAGAAATGTTAAACACATTTCAGCATTTAATCAGTTAGGAAGAGACTTATGTGATCTGTTGAATTAGGACCAAAAAATAATACCAGACTGAGATGTGCTTTTTACAACAAAGGACACGGTCCTTAAAGTGAAGGAAGAGTAGCATAAAAATAATGGTGGATAATTTAGTGAACAAAGTGAGTGTTTCATCTGGAAATTTATATCAATTTTAAGATTTTTGTCAAAATTTGGGCATAAACAGGTTAACAAGAGTATAGCAAAAAGATGCTACAAAAGTCCGAGATGTGCCCCTGAATGCCTTATTTTCTCTTCTCTTTTTTGTTTTGTCTTTTTCTCCTGTTAAAAGACCCAAACAACAGTGTTAAAGGGGAAGATTTCAAAGTCTGTAAGTGTTATTAGATGAGGAGCCACAACATATCATATGGAAAACGGAATTGAAGAGGAAAAGATTTCTATCATTTAAGACCCTGGTCTTGCCAAAAGCAAATGTAGATGAATGCAGACTGACAAGCCCTGGAACAAAGAACCAAACTGACAGACTATCAGCTAAAAGAAAGATTCTGCAGCATAAAAAAAGATCGGAAGTTATTACAGAAAAAATCCTTTAAAGCCTTTAGCCAAGTATCCAGTTGTAGTAAAGAAAGCAAACAAGAAGTTAGGTAGTATTGCTAAAGGAATATAAATCAAAGCTGTTGATATTATCACTATAATAACACAGTAGCTAAACTTGCGGAGGGAATACATGGTACACTTTAAGTGCACATGCACTAGAGAAAAATACAACTTCCTTTTTGGCAGGTTGAGCAAAAGAACTATGAAATATTAACAGCAAATGCAAGGTTTGAATCAAACTAGAAGTCAGAGGCAATATCTGAGGTCCTTCCGCTAGTCAATCTGATTATTTAGATGAAGGATTATTTGAATCATTACTAATAGTTTTAATTTAAGTTTTGGACATGCACAGCTTAGCACCATCATCAGAGTGTGGTAAAACAGAAATCCAATACTGAGCATCCCCAAGGACTCTGTGGGAGAGGGTCATAACTGCTTCTGTAGGACAGACTGGCTACAAGTGAGTTTTCCCTTCCACAAAACAGTATCTTTTGTAACAGCTGCTGTCCTTCTTGATCATTTTCTCCAGCATTTGCCAGCAAATCTTGGAAAATAAGGAAAATATGCTTTCCTTTTCTTCAGCTACAATGTGCTCTCCAGCCTTAATTAATAAGGGTAGCCATCAAGTCGCTGAAATTGCTGGATTTTCTCTTAATGCCTTTGTTAAACTCCCTACAGGTCACTGAAGATCTAATTCGTAATTACCAGGACTGCATACGCCTGGGATGTAACTCTTAAAAATAATACTGATGACACACGAGTTACACTATTGTCTAGTTTAGTATTGTTTAACACAAAAGTGCTGCACTTTCCTGCAGATTAAGAAATCCTGTGCTGAATGTTCTTAGATCATGTTTTTATAGGTTTCATGCTTACCATGTACAACTATGTTTGTCTAACTTTGTTCAGAAGCGGAAAAGAATGAAAGAAAATCTTTCCAGGTGGGTTTTGTGTTGTTTGGGCTTTTTTGGAATACACTTAAAATAACTGCATTCCTGAAAGTCTGTAGGTAGAACTGAATAGTACCATTATATTAATCACAAGTGCAATCACTCACTATGTTAGTTGTTATTTTGGTTAAAATTTACCTATTACAGTTTCTTGTCAGAGACACAAAGTTAAAAGATAAAAGGAATGTCAATCCAAAAACCACTCATTTAAAGAACAAATACATATTCATAAATAGTTATTAATTTTGTTCAGGCATTCCTCCCCAACTACGATCTACCTCTGATATCAACAGTAGAAGAAAATCTCAAATAGTGGATTCCCTCACTGAAAATGAAACCGCTTCACCAGTTTCCAAGGGTTCACACCAGGAAACTGTTAAAGAAAACACGCACTAGCTAATCTCAGAAGTTGGTAAGACACAGAAAAAAAGGTAGGTTTCATTTTTGCCATCAAATGTTTATAAACAGCATCATGAAGTTAATTGAAACAAGAAGCAAAATGGAAGTCCAGGGAAAAAAAAGCAGCACTATCCAATTGATGGAAAACTAGACATGGAAGCAAATGCAAGAAGAAACTGACGTAGGGAACAACTATGATGACATTTTACAATCCCAGTAGCCTTCATGTTCTTTTAAAATATTCTTGATGACTTTTTGTATGAAATATATTTCTCTGTTACACGTTGGTTGGCAACATTGCGTGATGCAGTATTTCTGTTTAGGACTTCACTATCTGTCAGTCATCTTATCCTAGTAATTATTCTGAGCTTGATATTGAATTTCCTCCACCAGTTCTTCCATTGGGCTAAGAACTAGAGTGATTTATACCTGCTGGGAACACAGTCCTTTAAATCATGTTTTCCCTCACACGTGATACATGGGGTGATTATGTCTACACTGTCTCTCAGAGTGTCCTGGAGGCCCTTCTCAAGATCAGACCTGGCTGCCGTGCAGAGAGGAAGCCTGTGGTGTCCCATCAGCATAGCCAGCGTGGCATGAACCAGCACCGGGGGCTCGCCTGCCCAACCCGCCAGCAGATGCTCACTGCAGGCAGGAGGGAGCCTTCAAGGCAGCACCACATGCCAGAGGGGAAGAAGACCAACCGTATGCTGCTAATGGCTGCTCCCGAGCCCACTGCCATCCACCCAGGGAGGCACTCCGAAAAGCCAGGCTTTAGTTTTGCATAGATTGTAAACATGCTACACCTTCAAGCCTAATTAAAACAAAGAGCATGACTGAGAAACAAGCATCAAGAGCTCCACCTTCTCCTTACAACACGGTGAGTTCTGTACATGTATCTTCCCTAAGATTACTGTGAACTGCTTGGGGCTGGGGAGGCCTCTGGGAGGGCTCAGCATGACTGAAAAATATTCAGTTGACTGCCGCTTTTCTGTACTGAAAGCTGTTTCTAAATACATGGACTAATATGAACACGGGGGCAGGTACCTTATTTTGTTGTGGGTTCATACAATTCCAAGGAAAACAGGGGTTGGTCTACCACTGCGGCAGCGTAGCACTGCCACAGCAACAACATGGGAACAACGCAAACGTCAGTCACAGCACTAAGATCCCGCAATACATCTGCCTGCGACTCAAGCAGGAAATCAGCAGATTTTCAAACAAAGCCTGGCACGAAGAAGCAATTTAAACTCCAAGTCAGCTGAAGTAAAAAGCTTTATCTCAATATTTTTAAGCAAACAAAGCTGTAAGGCAGTGTCAAAGTTGTTATTAAAAAATACAAAATGTTTCTTCTGTTTTTATGTAGAGTTTTTCAAATGAAGGCAGCAGTCTGTTTTGCTGTGCACAGAACTGCTTCCCTATCCCGAGCTAAGTGAATAATGCCTTTCACACAACAGCGAGATAAAACTGTTCATGCAGACTTTCTTAGTACTTCACAGAACAAAGCACTCTAAGAACCCAAACAATTAACAATGGGTAATTCTTGTTATCTTTTTCTTTCAGAACTGGGATGCATAATAACTTGGCCAAATGGTGGAACATGTCACAAATTCCTCCCTCCCTGGATTTTTAAGAAGTTATAATGCACTGGCAGATGAGTAGCACATGAGTATCACTGCCTCACGTAGGTTAGAAGTTGTATCTGCTCATGTTCCTGCTCATACATGTATCTTCCCTTCTCATACCTTTCCTAAAAAAAAAATTCTTTGTCAAGCAGATATGTGTTTAATGAAAATCAAATCCTTAAGTGGACGACAATATGTAAAATATCGTGGAAAACAATGATAGCAATTGAAGGCATTCCCCACTTTCCAGTGTTTTGTCAGCATACACACTGAGGTGACTCACCTGCAAAGACTTGCATTATTCAAACAAGCCTACAAGTTAGAGAAAAAACATCATAAGTTATGGCTTAATTATCTGCTAAGCCTTATTCCTGGGGCCATCTGCACTTCGCTCAGAAGCAGCCACTGGCACCTTCCCACATGACTAACAGCCATTAAAGGTCCTCTTCCCTTCAGCATCCCCTCACACAAACCAAATACTTAATCTCATATAACAATACCATCTAGTGGTAAAATATATTCATTACACTTAGACTCTCCATCACGTATTTTCCTACAGGACCATCGGATACACACAGAGAGAGCAGGGCTGGCAGAAAACATCTCAAGCTGCCTGAGCACACACATCTCAGCCCAGCACCTGAACAAATTCGTAATTCTTCATTTCATCTAAACACATCCTTAGCTTTAAGCATATGAATCGCTCCATGTAGATCAGATGACCTTGTACCCCTTCAAAGAATATTAATATATTGATGCCTTAAACCATCACCTAAGGAGCAAAGACACAGAACCAGACTGGAAGTCATTGCAAAGCGCGACACTACCTGTTACGAGTGTGCTGGCCGCATGTCTGGAATGACAGTGTGCCCACAGCTCCTGTATGCCATGTAATAATATAAGAAACACAATTTTCTCCTGTCCTTAGCAGAGTAAATAGGAAAAAAGTGCTTACTCCCTCTACATAAAGACAGAAGTTGTATTCAGGTGGTATCCTGAACCAACCTCCTTTGCATGACTCCACTTATCCATAGTACCTAAAAAGAGTGAAAATTGAACAAAAAGGCAAATTGTTACATTTAGCTGCAATCTCTTTAGGAGACTGTGAATGGTTTGAGACTGCAGAATAAAGGCTAGAGTGAGTCAGCAAGGCAGAAAGATGACAAATGGGAAACAGCAACAACTTGTTCTACAAAACAGTAAATACTGGTTACATTGATGATGCAGAGCTAAAAAGCTATTTGACATGAAATAAAATTATTCAAAGATAGAATCCTGTACTAATGAAATGGGACAATTTGCTCTACTTCAGTGGGCTTTGTGGGAGCATTAGTACATTGTAAACAACATATTAACAGAGAGTACATATTTGTGAAGGGCAAATTAAGTCAATACTCAAGCTGTAGGAACAATTTAGCACATAAAGCAGTGGCTTGTTCATCAGCTTGGCCTGTTGAATTTTTCTCTCTCAAAAAGAACTAGCTTTTCCCAAAAGCTGAAACTCCCCTAATACTCAGGAAAAAGAAAACATTAAACATGTACCCTACCAACTTACATAGAGATCCGTTCGTGGTAAGCTACAAAGTTCTGCTTATAGTAAAACAGGAGATTCTACAAAAACTCTATTTTTTAAATATGTTGTTATAAAATCAAGTAAATTTCTTTCACAAAACATGATGGTCTAGAAGCCTTCTTCAAACTTTCATTGGAGCTGTTACTTTTCTGCAATATACATCTTCATCCAAGAATCCTGAAAACTGTTTAAATGCTTGCCTTTCTCACACTCAAAACCCCTTAATTATCTAACTCAACAAGACTAATAATGTGACTATCACCCTGTGAAAAACTGATGTTCTTCAGAGCCTCCTTTAAGCAGCCACTTCACTTAATGAAAAGATCAGCAAAAGAAGCAAATTTCCAAACATGAAACATTTATTAGCCAGCAATAACAACTTCCTATGAAAAAATGGCAAATTAGCAACAGCAATGAATCTAACAATTGTTTAGAATGCCATTAAGTGTTAAGATATTAACAAGGGAATATGGTGACAACCTCTTATGAATAAAAAATTATGGATAATATTGTTTTAAGAGATTCTGAACAGAAATGCCATTGGCATCATGCAGTCTCTCTCCAATGTATATTTCTGTCTCAAATATACAATTACATTATCATGAGCTTCATTTTATTATTTTAGATGTTCGTTATCAGCTCTAATGCATTTTGGTTTTTAAATCTACTCATAAAGCTCTTTACATGGACAAATAAAATTAATTTGAAACTTGGCCTTAACAGAATCAATATTTGGTTGGTATCTGTAATTTATTCAAGTCTGTTTACATAGGGAAAATATTAGTTTCACTGATGAATTTGAGGCTGGAATTGACATGTTCTATTCCCCAAGGTTTCGAAAATTGAGAGAATTAGGATCTGAAGACAGAATACTTGCTGGCGCAAGATTCCTGAAGCAGCATACCTGCTCTGCTTAGCCCACCTGCACTCTGCTCCTCATACCAACAATCCATACCCAGGTCTCTACAAAGTTTCAACCTGTCCGTAATGATTATTGGCTAACATAATTTCATTCAATGAAATCAAAATCTAAGGCCAAGCCTCAGAGCTGATCCATACCACTGAATGAAATTCCTTTTCATTTTTCATTTTCAGAGAAAATTTACATTTACAGACAAATGATTTGTCATTGATTCTTTGCTGTTACTTGCACTTAAATGAATACCTTATGACATAAACTTCAGTGCACACAACATCAGACTGTCATAATTGTTATAATCATATCATAAAAAACTTCTTGCATATTGTAGAAGCACTAGAAGTAACATTCAATCATGGAAAGTAGCTTTCCATCATTCCCACCTTCATAATTCTTAAGACAAAAAGTGCAAGGGCCAATCACCGCCTTGCATACAAAAGCAAATATTGAACAGGAACACATTCATATCTCCATATCTGCGGAGATTTATTACAGAATCATAGAGAAAATTTCCCTGAAGGGGCATGCCTCAATATTTTCCTGTCTTAAAAACTGACAAATGAAATTCTGAAACTGTTATAGTAGATTAACAGAAGTGGTTGAAAATTTTCATTATATAGCTTTCAAGATTCCCTGACACCTGCTGAAAGGGCATCATGTCAGGACACAAGTGGTCAAGATTTCTGAAGGTGTCAGGGAGAACTTTTTGATACAGGTACTGGGTGAGCCAAGCAGAGTGATGGTCTCCAGCACCTGCTATTCACTGACAAGGGAGAGCTGGCTGGGGACATGATAGTGGGTGGCAGCCGTGGCTGTACTGACCATGCAATAGTGGGGTCCAAGATCCTGGCCAGTAAGAAAAGGAGTACTGCAGGGGTCTAGCCTGGGACCTACCCTGCTTAATATTTTTATCAGTGCCCTTGAGGAGGCAGCGGAGTGCGCGTTCATCCAGTTCGCACATGACACCTAACGGTGAGGGACCAGCTGGTATGCTGGAGGGCAGAGCTGCCTTTCAGAGGGACCCAAGCGGGCTGGAGAAATGGGCTAGAAAGAACTTTGGGAAATTCAGCAATGAGAAAAGCCAAGTGCTGCCCCAAGGAGGGAAGCACCCCTGCAGCAGTCCAGGATGGGGAGGGACAGGCTGGGGAGCAGCTCTGCAGGAACGGCCCTGGTGGGCAGCTGAGCATGGGCTAGCCCTGTGCCCTAGCAGGAGGGACAGCCGGTAGCCTCCTGGGCTGTATCAGCAGGAGCACAGACAGCAGATCAAGGGAAGGGAGAATCCTCCCTTAATCCTCCACTCGGCACTCACCAGACCTCATCTAACCATGTCCAATATAAGAAAGACACCCACAAAGTGGAGGGAGCTCAGCAGAGGGCCCCGGCAATGGTCGGGGCTGGAGCATTTGCCCTGCAAGGAAAGGCTGAGGGACCAGGGCTTGTTTAGCCTGGAAAAGAGACAGCTTTGGGGGTACTTAACAGCAGCCTGCCAGTGCCTACAGGGAGGTTAACAAAAAGATTGAGCCAAGCTCTTCATGGCATGAGGACAAGAGACAATGGGCATAACCTGAAATGAGAGGTTCAGAATGGATTTAAGGAAAAAAATTTCACCCTGAGGGCAGTCAGTCAGTGGAGCAGGTTGCCCAGAGAGGTTGTGCAGTCTCCCCTCTTGGGGGTTTTCAAGATAAGACTAGATAAAGCTCTGCACAACTCAGTCTGACTTCAGACCTGACCCTGCTTTGAGCAGGAGTGGAATTCTGAGGTCCCTTCCCCAAATTGCCCTGTGATCCTATGGTCCTAAGGCTAAGTGATAACCTATCTCTCTCATATCTTCCTATAGGATGCAGCATAAAAGCTGGTTAAATAACTATAGGGAAATAACTTCCATTAGTTTGAAAGTACAGTGATGTCTATCCATGTTAAAATTAGCATTAATAAATACAAATAAGGATACACTGTGTTCAAATACTTCCATTTTGGCATTTTATGTATTGCCAAATATTCGTAATGAAGTTTTGTTGCTATTTTGAAAACAGTCATGCAGATAATGTATTACTCCCCTTTCAGCTGCACGGTAATGATAACCCTCAAAAACATCTGGATATTCCACAGTTTGAGGATTCACTGACCACGAAGAAACTGATGCCCTTTTCAACAATTCTTTAGTTATTTTCTCAACTAAAAGAAGAGGAAGAATGCACATGAACATTTGCACTACCAAGGTGGACGTCTGTTCTGTTCCAAGATTAGACCAAAACTACTCTAATTTTTTTGTTGTATTCATAAATATTATTCAATACAGATTTTACTTCATTAATCATCTTGGTTTTTTCCTTATCTTGACATTTATTAGCAACCAAAAATTTTCAAAAATTCTTGGAACACGTTAGAATTATATGCCCCACTACACATTTTATATATCAGCAATTAAGAAACTACTACACAAACTACAGTAAGCTTTATGGCAATCTTCACTAATTCCTGGAAAATAATTTTTCACTCATTCTGGAAACTGCAAATCTTCTTCCCAGTATCTGGAGCATTCTGACTTTTTAACAGATATTAGGCCACAATCACTATCATAACCACAACCTAGAAATAAATTCACCAGGTGAAAATTATAACGTTCAACTCAACATTACAGCATATTTGCTCTGTTACCTTTGCATCCTTGTGTATAAGCCAATAGACCTCAGACATTTTTCTCTGTGTAATATTTATCCCCATGACAAATACATGGAATAAAATGATGTTTGGACACAAAATATTTATGTGCATACATAATCCAGTTTGTAGTATTTTTATGTGGACCATATGTATTCTGGAAATACAGTTCAAAACTCATCTTTTTGCATTTCCCTCATGGCTGTACACTGTTTAAATGTGAGATCTTTTTATGTTCTGGGACAGGTGATATGTAGATGTGAGCTGTTCATGCTTCAGATCAAGCACACAGGACTGTTCTGATGCTCCCATTGAGAGGTCCCCTGTGATACAGTGATTATTCATAATATTTTGCTAAGTCCTTCTTAATTTGCTGGTGAGGTCCATTAACCTCATCATCGGATCTGAGGGATCTTCTACCTCAGTCCTCTCTTCCCTTAGTGAAAAAGGATCCGATTTCTCTCCCCAGTTCTACCATGTGCCCTTGAAGCATCCCTATAACAGTCATTTCAGCAATTCAGAGTGCAAGAAACACACTGCTGTGAAGATGACCAGGGGATGAGGTCAGCTTCATTATATGGGCTGCAGAAATCAAATGGAAATACCAGTGGCTCTGTTAAGGCCACTAAATATGAATTTCCATGTCCCATCAGAAGAAGATGGCCTGCTACCATACTCCATCCTGCACAAAACATTCACTCGATAACTGAAGTAAGACTCACAGATGCCTATATGGGTTAAACTTTTGCTTTTTACGTAATTTAAAAAAAAAAAAAAAAAATCCAGGATTTTTATCCTTGCATTTCCTTATGCAGGTAGCAAGTGCAAAAAAAAACAGTGGCCTGGTGTAATGACAAGTTCTAACGAGAAAGATCTGAAATATGAAGCTGCCATCATAACTTCTACTTCCTGCACGCAACTCAGTGCATCTTACAATGATACAAAGGGAGAAGTTTTAATTGGATATATTTTTAAAAAACTTAACCACAAAGCTCAAAAAAAGACAAGGTTTCTTCAGGTTGATTCTTAAATAGAATTACAGAAAAAGAATCCATCCACAGTTATATTGCCTAGTGTTGCTCTGCAGAAGTTTGACAGTTTGGTTCAGGTTTCCTCTTACACACAAAAAAGACAAATGAAATGAGGGGCATTCCCTTATAGTGAGAGATGTGACCACTATTTTAGAGTGGCACAAAGCTGACACAGAAAATCCTCTTAAAAACTTAAGGCATTCTTGGCAGTCCCCTTTAATGAAAAGATTTATTCCTGAAAACTGATGAGGATAAAGTACAGATCATCTGCAGGATGGCTCAAAGCACCTAATATGGGTGCTCTGAACTGCCCTCTGGATGTGCCCTATGGTCCTTATTGACTGTAGAAAAAGCCGAGGGAGGACTAAGATAGCTGTCTGGAGCAAAGGAATAGTAATAAATTTTTAAAATATAGTAATGATTTTTGGATTTCTGAAGTACTCAGTGACAATTTGTCTTCTGCTGCACTGACATACTGTCTCACAGTGGTTCTGTGTAACTTTTATAGAGGTATACTTCACTGAATTTTTGTTCCTCTCAAAGAGCATTTTAGGAACAGGGCATGTGTAAAGGTGTCCCAGTATGCAGGAGATAAGATCTGCCATGCCCTCCTCTGTGGAAAGCTTTGGTGTATGCCAGTTCACTCAGATCTAGCTTTACCTTTACATAGCGTCTAAGAAAAATGAGCATGCTTACTAGGAAACAGGCATGGCACAAAATTGCAAAATGCCAAAATAACAAAATTTTATTAAGATTATATCTAAGAACAAAGATTTGATTACTTCAGCTTCTTAGCTAGTTTCTATCTCTCCTTCTAGTTTAGCTGAAAATTCTCTCTAACTTAAAATGGAGTTTCTTTGCCCAAGATGAGTGCTGCTCTTGGAGGAGGAAAGGAACCAAGGAAGAGCCAAGACTCTGTCCTACACCTTTGCAGCTTTGCAGGCCCCAGCGTTGTTTAATTCTTTTGCATATTTGGATATAATGTGTGAGGATTTAACATTGTTAAACAGTGAGAATTATTCAGTGAGAATTTAGCATTAGGAGAAATACTAACAAATATATAAAGACTGATCACAGTATTATTAGAAGCCGTAAAATTCAGAATGGGATAGTTCAGTGCAGCAGTGCATCCTCCTCTGTCTGTTTTTGGTGCAGGGTACATTGAGTGACATTGTCACCCACATTCCTGTTCCTCTGATCGTATAACAAACAGCCGAACGCCAACAGAACCACACACACCACGTCGGCTTGGGCTTCCTGGGTGTGCACACAGCCTGAAACCATTACTCGGTGACAGGGACTATCTCATTGCTTACTGCTCCCTCTGAAGTGTCACACAGACACAGCCTGTAATACTTTCACATGAGCTAATCCAGCAAAAGGGTGCAGAAACAACACTGGGGGTGGGTGGGTGTGTGAAAAGTGGGAGTCTCAACACAGAAGAAAAGAGAGAAAGATGGAGAAAAGAAAGCAAAAGGCAGGAAGATGACTTGCCTGGTAAGAAGCAGAGTCCAAGTGACAATACATACAAATAAATTTAAGGACAAATGCTTTATTCTCCCCATGATCTCCGCATGAGTCCCCCTGACATTACAGGGAATTCTGGAGTCCGGCCTGTCTATACTCCATCTGACAGAGTATAAAATAAATGCAGAATCTCGTCTTTTCCTCTTCATGAATTTGCCATGCCAGACCAAAGAAGTGAGAATTTGGGACCAGTGCAGTACTGATGCAGCTGGCAGAGTTGTTTATTTGAGAGGCTAAATTCAACCTTCGTTTGGTCGAATAACTTAATTGTGCTTACTGGGAGCCTGCTTTTTAAAAGGTTCAATTCTTTCTGCTGCCAAGAATCAGAGTTTGCTTTCAGCATGTTGAAATTATCTCAGGGGAAGGCTTTTGTGAGCCAAACCATTCCAAAAGTATTCTTAATTGCTTTCCACACTCTTGTGAAACAGGAGATTATGCAGAAAATCCACATTCTAAACCAGAAAAATTAAGGAGAGAGAAAAGTTAAAAAACAACCTGACAGAGAAAAATAATAATCTTAACCACATACCTTAAATAACAAAATGCAACTTAAAATGTTAAGAGTTTTTAACAATCATTGTGCTCCCCATGGAAAACTATAATCAGCTTGCTTTAGTGACAGAACATACACTACGCAGATCTATTCAAACAAATTGTACAGGCCACTATTTGAAAACTATTTGACTGGTCTATACAGATGCGTATTATCTTTATTTGAAAATTGTCCCATAAATTAAACACAACAAATAATATAGAGAGCCTTCAGAAGAGTAAATTATTTTTCCCTTCTCTTGGTTTGCTTTTATTAATATCTGAGAAGTCTCAGGAAGGATGAGATTATCTTTCATGCTAGAATAGCAATGCTGACATAACAGTATCGAAGCTATCATTGAAAAACATTAGTCTGCAGATAGTTTTCATCTATTGTACTGAACTACAAACATATTTCTTCAGGTTTTGGTGGCAATGTCTCAGTGTGAAGGTAGACAAAAGAAGCAGCTGAATACAGACTCTGTAATCAGCAACTTTATCCTCTTCAAAATGTCTAGGATTGTGTCAGGAAAATTCAGAGAATTTCTCAAGTTTAAGAGAACAAGGAACCAGAAAGCTTTGAAGACAGATTAGTTAAAAACAGAATGTCTGTAAGTATTATGAATCATTTAATACAGATATGGGTGCAGATGGATCAGATAGATATCAGTCTAAATTCATATAAGATGTGACAGGTTTTGTCTCTTCAGTGATTCTTCTGTCAGCTCAAATAATTTGCAGAGGAATATATCTGCTTTTTTCCCCCTCTACAGCAGCATCTCATTCTGTCATTCAGTAAATATAAGTATCCGAGCGGAAGCCTTTTCTAAATGTGTTCACAAACACACTCATGCGCATGTTTGAAAATAATTGTGCAGGAAGATCTGAGTGTTTAGGTGACCTGTATGCTTATAAAATAAGCATAATTTGTAAGTGTTCCCTAACTGTATTCTGTTTACAGAGAAAACAGAACAGCAATCCATAATTAGTGGCAG
>VYZW01003000.1:10730-31237 GCA_013401315.1 Balaeniceps rex | reverse complement strand
CTGAAGCTGTTGTTCTTCAAACAAACCTCGCAGCTCCGTTTCCTTCAGATGTTCAGTCTGCAAGTCTTCAAGTGCATCTGTCAAATCCTTTTCTTTCTTTTCCAATTCAAAGCTGCAGAGTTCAAAACGACACTTCTATGTTCAGAACAGAACATCCTTCTCCAGCAACACAAGCAAGACATTTTGGGTTACTTTTTGTGAGTTGGGCCTTGTTTCTTTAAGATGGTCTCTGCTCTTTCTAAAGAGGGTCAGTTTTCAAGTCACAGCTATTTAGCATCTGAAAACATTTGCCTCCCTGCAAGCAAAGCTAGAATTGATCTATTTAGTAACAATTAAGAGACAGGGAGATGTTATCTATCCTGGCAGAGCAAAACTGTTGTCTTGTGAGAGGAAAGAAAAACATTGGCATACACTAGGAATAAGGCGGGGGAGCGGAGGAAAAAACATACACAAGATGACAGGCAAACACAAGTACCAACACAAAGACTAAGACAAAAGCTGCAGGAGTGAGGTACATCAGGGATACAGGGATCTAGTCTATTCACTTCTAATATACCCATACAACATGCACTTGTTTCCACAACCTTCTCAGTCAAGGCTACAGAAAAGGTAAATATGCAAATTTGAATTGAAGAATAAATAAATTTAAGCAGTTTAGTAAAGAAAAATGAACATATCCATGAGAAGTGGGAGAAGTCAGTTTTCCTTCTTGTGTTTCCAAGTGCTAAACCGTTTGTGGATCCAATATAAAGCTTGTGGATCCAGTATAAAGCTCTTTCAGGTCTGTTGATAAATAAAATAAGATAAATGTATAAATCTACTTCTCACCGTAACTGGTTTATTTCCCTCTGAAGCTCTTCTAGGGATTTCTGCAGCCTTTCATTCTCTTGCTTACTTTCATAAAGCTCTGATTTCAGGGCTGCTTTTTCTTGATTCAAGAGATCACATGTTTCAGAGGCTCGCTTCTGCTCCTCAGACAGGGTGCTGTGCAAGTCACTTACGATAGATTTTTCCTGCTGAAGTTTATATTCTAGTAATTCAGCTAGAATGAGAAAATGTTAACAGTTATTTGTATTACAGAGAACTTGACAATGTTACTAGTTACACTGGTTCAAACTGGGGAAAAAAAAAAGTCAGCTTTATTAACGTGTTCTTGTCTAGAGAATTTGTTTCTTTTCAAAATGGTATGAATCAGCAGAAAGATGCACATACATACTACAGCTCTGCTGCTAGTGAACCCCACAAAGTGAGAAGAACATGAAAGCTAAGTGAGACAATGAGAGCTACTGTAATATACTGTCAGTAACCTGTTACTAATGGATTCTAAACCTCATTAAGCAAACCCATCCA
Organism: Balaeniceps rex; assembly: GCA_013401315.1. NCBI lineage: Eukaryota > Metazoa > Chordata > Aves > Pelecaniformes > Balaenicipitidae > Balaeniceps > Balaeniceps rex. The sequence continues at coordinate 29,887 of VYZW01003000.1, read as the reverse complement.
TTTACTAGCAAACATATAAGAATTTCCTGAAAACCAGCAAGGGTATTTTACTACCCTCAATGCGTTTTCTACATGTATACACTATTTAACAGAGTCACCTTCAGTTCTATTGTTTAAGGTTATTTTAAAGCTTGTCTTTGCTTTTCACAGATTTTTCTTAACTACTGATAATAGAAAGAAGAATAATTCCTTCCTCTGCTAAAATTGCAGGAAAGCTGAGTGCATTCATGAAACTGAATAATTGTACAGCATCTGCTTCTTTGCAAAACCACCTTTTTTTGCCTTTTATCTTCTAGGTAGAAACTAAAGGAGGAAAGAACTGACATAGAAGACCAGATAACAGGAACTTGGTGATTACTACCTTTCCTCCGAAGGTGGTGTTCTTGTTTGCTCCCATGATCTTCTGCATTGGTAAGGGTTTCCTGTAACTGCTGTAGCTTCTCCTGGTTCTGAAGATGTGTCATGCGTAGTTGAGCTCGGAGGTCCTGTATTTCAGAGAGTAAGCTATTCCGGTCTGAGGAGAAAAGGTGCTCTACAACCATCTGCCTCTGTTCCTCCTGAAAACAAACCAAGTCCTATCAAATCTACAAGGCTATTCCCGTATTTTCTACAAGGATAAACCCTAGAGAAACCCTTGCACTACAAGTTTTATACGGAGGCAACTTCAAATGACTTAGTTCATGCTTCATATTAGTGCAAAATGTTAACATTAAATAACAAAGAAAAACCCCACTTCGCTAGCTTCCAAATAGAATAAGTGTTACTAATAATAGTTTATACATAATAGTTACTACAAACCATCTGGTTTGAACCTAAAAACTAGATTATTATCAGCAAAAAAAAAATCTCAAACAGATCTGGAGTTAGCTCAATATATACCCTTTGCAAGAGAAGTCTGTGAAGCTCTAGATGGAATTCTTACCTTCGTCTGTTTTTATCAAATATTTCCTTCTCACTATCACAATCTTTCTGGATGCCAGCTAAAATACTCAATAGGCTTTGTAACACAATATACAAAGTTTGGTACCAAAATATAGACTATAAAAGCCTTCTGACCCCACATGATCTGGATTAATGCACAAGATAAGATTTAACAATGGAAGTAATAAAAATGTAAAAACCATAAAAAATACAGGGGAATAGAAGTAGTGATGCATGAGCGTAACACTTTAAGAGGTTTTCTTACTTGTTGTTTCATGATATACTCCAGTTTTTCCATTAATGAACCTTCATCACCAGACCCAGGACTGGAGAAGTGAGACTTCAAGTCAATTTGCAACACATTTTTCTCCTTCTCAAACATGCTCTGTACTGCTTGCAGAAGTTCTCCTCTCCAGTCAGCAGCAATACCTGAATGTTCCTGTTAAAAAGTATTTTTTTTTAAAAAATGGCATCCTTCTGAATCTCTAACTCACTGTCTTTCATATTGCTACTGCATAAGAGTATACCTATCTGACAGATAAGAAGACCAAAGGTGTTCAAAGAGGCCTGTTCAAATCTCAGAAAGAGTCCCTCGCTCCTCAAACATATATATATGCACATACAAACTACATAACAATATGTGTTTTTATATATATATTTATATGTATTTATAAAACTTGTTACCTTGCTTTAAAGGATATTTTTATTGTCATACCTTGTCTCCTCTATCTGCCACCTTGCTAAGGTAATCTTTCAGCGACTGTATAGCATCCAGCAAGGCTAAGCCCTCCTTCTGCCATCCCTCCATCGCCGCTCTGGTCTGATGAACATTTTTCAGCTCCCTAAAACCAAAGGGACGTTCTGACAAAGCCAGTATTTTGCTGCTCTCCTCATATACCATCTTCAGCACAGTCTGAGAAGGAAAAAAAAAGGTTAATGCATCATACTAGGAAACAGGCATCAGCATCCTGACAGAGTAAGAGTAGGATGGGATAGCACTAGACAACAAAAATAAGAAGGCTGTCCGAGGTTGTGATACAGATAAAGGTACACAAGTCTGCCCTGCTACTTGGAATGCTTAATAAACTAAGAATACACGTATACACACACACATAGAGAGTGAGCCAACAGTCACCAGAGAATTTTTATCTCTTAACAACTGAGGTCAGTATTTAAGAATAGAGTGGTCACTGTATTCTTAATGGCAGCCTCGGCCAGTGCATCTTATTGCTATGTACATCAACACGCTAATATGCAATTAAGCCAAAGGACTGTACTTTATCTTTGTTGTTCTGAACTATTTAGCTAACTTGCCTGAGAATAAATTAAATTCTATCAAGTTACTAAACACCAGTGATGCCAGAAAACTGTTTAAGATAAAATTCACCTCTTCCACAATGTCTACGAAACTATGCTCTTTGAGAATTATTGATTTTTTTAGATACAGACTCAGAATGGTTTGGGTTGGACCTTTAAAGGTCATCTAGTCCAACCCCCCTGCCACAGGCATGGGAACATCTTTCATTAGATCAGGTAGCTCAAAGCCTCGTCCAGCCTAATTTTGAACAATTCCAGGGATGGGGCATGCACAGCTTCTCTGGGCAACCTGTTCCAGTGTTTCATCACCCTCATCGTGAAAGATTTCTTCCTTATATCTAGTCTGAATCTACACTCTTTTAGGTTAAAACCATTACACCTTGTCCTGTCACAACAGGCCCTACTAAAAAGTCTGTCCCTGTCTTTCTTATAAGCCCCCCTTTAAGTACTGAAAGGCCACAATACGGTGTCCTCAGAGTCTTCTCTTCTCCAGGCTAAACAACCCCAGCTCTCAGCCTCTCACCACAGGAGAGGTGTCCCAGCCCTCTGATCATTTTTGTGGCCCTCCTCTGGACCCGCTCCAACAGGTCCATGTCTTTCTTGTGCTGGGGACTCCAGAGCTGGATGTAGGGTCTCACAAGAGTGGAGTAGAGGGGAGAATCACCTCCCTTGACCTGCTGGCCATGCTTCTTTTGACGCGGCCCAGGATATGGTTGGCTTTCTGGGCTGCGAGCGCACAGTGCTGGCTCGTGTCCAATTTTTCATCCACCAGTATCCCCAAGTCTTTCTCTGCAGGGCTGCTCTTAATCCATTCATCCCCCAGTCTGTACTGATACTGGGGGTTGCCCCAACCCAAGTGCAGGACCTTGCTCGTGGCCTTGTTGACTTCATGAGGTTCACATGGGCCCATTTCTCCAGCCTGTCCAGGTCCCTCTGGATGGCATCCCTTCCCTCGAGTGAATCAACTGCACCACGCAGCTTGGTGTCATCCGCAAACTTGCTGAGGGTGCACTCAATCCTCCTGTCTATGTCATTAATGAAGATATTAAATAGTATTGGTCCCAGTACAGACCCTTGAGGGACACTCCTCATTACTAGTTTCCACTTGAACATCAAAAGCTGTAACTCTTTGGACATGGCCATCCAGCCAATTCCTTATCCATCTAACAGTCCATCCATCAAATACATCTCTCTCCAGTTTAGAGGGAAGAATGGTGTGGGGGACCATACCAAAGGCCTTACAGAAGCCCAGGTAGATGACATCACTTGCTTTTCCCTTGTCCACCAAAACAGTCAGAAGGCCACCAGATCAGTCAGGCATTATTTGACTCTGGTGAAGCCACATTGGCTGTATCTTATCACCTTCCTGTGTTCCATATGCTTCAATGTAATTTCCAGGAGGATCTGTTTCATGATCTTACTGGGCACTGAGGAGAGGCTGAAAGGTCAGTAGTTCCCAGGGTCCTCCTTATTACTCTTTTTAAAAATGGGTGTGATGCTTCCCTTTTCTCCAGTCACTGGGGACTTCATCTGACTGCCATGACTTTTCAAAATGATGGAGAGTGGCTTAGCAACTATATCTGCCAACTCCCTCAGGACTCTGGGATTCATCTCTTCGGGTCCCATGGACTTGTGTATGTCCATGTTCCTCAGGTGGTTGTGAACCTGATCTTCTCTTATGATGGGAGGGACTTCATTCCTCCAGTCCCTGCCTTGAGGTTCAGGGACTTAAAATGCGAGAAGAGTGAAAACTTGTGAAAACTTGGCAAAAAACAGTGAAAACTTGGCAAAAAAGTCGTTGAGCACCTCATCCTTGTTGGTTGTCACTAGTTCTCCTGTCTTATTTATCATATGTGTGTGCGTGCATATACACACACATTTTCTTTAATCTTCCTTTTCTGTCCAATGTACTTGTAGAAGCCCTTATTATTCTTCCTCACATTCCTTTGTCAAATTCCCCTCCAACTGTGCCTCAGCTTTCCTGATCCCATCCCTACACGCCCAGGCTGTGTCCCTATATTCTTCCCAGGTTACATATCCCTGGTTCCACTGCCTGTGCATTTCCTTCTTACACTTTAGTTTGACCAGGGAGTCCTTACTCAGCCGTGCTTGTCTCCTGCCTTCCTTGCCTGATTTCTTACACATGGGAATCAAAAGCTCTGGTGCTCTAAGAAAGGTGTCCTTAAATAGCTGCCAGCTCTGTTCTGTTCCTTTATCCCTGAGAGCAGTTTCCCAAGGAGTCCCATCCACAAATTCCTTAAACAACTGACAGCTTGCTCTCCTAAAATTTGGGGTCCTGACTCTACTCTGTTTATCAAAGACACCTCTGTATAATCAATCCTTTTCTTTTTTTTTTTTTTTTTAAAAAAAACAAACAAACAAAAAAAAACCCGAGAGAAACCCCGCTGACTCTCCTTCCTTGCCTGATCTCTTCTGAATAGTGATAGCAATTAGATTGTAGCTTTCTAGCTGCACAGTGACTTCCAACTCCTCCTGTTTGTTACCCATGGCTACGTGCACTGGTATAAAGGCACTGCACTTGGGCTGTTGACTATGTCACCTTTTTGGAGGAACTAGCCTCAGTTCCTTTGAGGTATTTCATAGGTGTTTCCCTGTTGGTTCCTAATACATCAGCCACTCCTGGCTCTTCTCTGTTGCTCAAAAATCCATCCCCTTCTCCCACTAAGTCTAATTTAAAGCTCTCCTTATAGGTCTGGCCAGCGTATTGGTGAAGATGCTCTTGTCCCACTTGGTCAGGTGAATCCCATCAGCTCCAGCTTCTCAGAGGTAGATCCATGATCACAGAAACCAAAACCTTTAGTATAGCACCAGCTACACAGCCAGGCATTCACCTGCTTGTCCTCCATCCTGGATCCCTTCCTCTCACTGGGAGGATGAGGATAATACCACCTGTGCTCCCAATCCTTTTAACATTGATCCAAGGGACATATAGTCTCTTGATGGTTCCAAGTTGCCTCTTTACAGTATTGTTAGACCCTACAAGGAACCGTAGGAGTAGATGATGATCTGAACATCTACTACAGTGTTCTACAGAGAGGCTGCCAAGCCTGCTATGTCATGAATACAAGTTCCTGGTAGGCGGCAAACTTCTCTAGAGAAATTGTCTGGACAGCAAATGAGTGCTTTAGTGCCTCTCAGTAAGGAATCTCCAATTACTAATACTTTATGTGCTTTTATGGTGGCACTGGTTCTAAGGCAAGTGGGTGGTTGCATCAACTTTGCACAGTTGGCTTTTCCTGGATCATGTCAGTTACTCAATGTGCTCTTCATTCTCCAGCCCCAGAACATCATGTCTGTTATGAAGGGGCACATCAGAGGATGGGGGAAGAAGGTTCTTCCTTCTGCCCCGAGCAGAGATAAAGGCCCAGTCTCCTTCATGTTGTGAGTCACTTGTGTCAGCCCACTTGAGTTTGAATTCAGGCTTACCTTCCCCTTGCACAGCCTTCCTTCATTGCACAGATCTTCCTTCATTTTGCTGAGCAATCTGAAAGAATCTGCTAAACGTTTTAGGAGGCAGCATTCACTTTCTAGGAAGTGTATTATCTTCTAGTTTCTTACTACTCAAGTTTCTTCAAGTATTTGAACTCCTTGTAGCCTGCTGCACTTACCCACTTACTTCTCACCAGCCTCACAGATAAGATGATTTGGAGCACTGAATTTCTCCCTTTCACCAGCTGGAGTTCCTGGAATGGCTGAGAGCTTGTTCAGCTACAGCACCAAACCAGAGAGTCCCAGGCATATACCTTCTTAAACTTGCCTTACTGACTAGAGTGAGCAATCACTGCTCTGTCTTCTGTATATTCTTCATGCTCCCTGAACTGACTCTGAAATATCCCTCCACACCTTGCAGTGGTGTTTCCACAGCTCTCTATCATATCAGAAAGAGAAGAATAGGAACGGGAGCATGATGTCAGCTAGCTATGCTTACTTATGAAACAGCTTTCTGTAAAGCCTCCAAGACAAACCCATAAATCACATCAGTCAGTCCTTGTACTGCCACATTCTGGAACATCACTAGTACTGTCCTAGCAAAACTTTTTAAATTCTAGCAAGCACAAGCAAGACAATGTCAGTAAATTTGTCACATGAAAGATGAAAAAATGACTCAAGAACCATAATCAACTTTAAGTTTAAACCATTACAGAACAGTTTACAGTGTAAAGGTAGCAGCTAACTCTATTTTATATTAGCATTTCATTTTTGCTGTTTCAGTTTTAATTTGCTAGTATGCTTATATTAATCATATATTACCTTCAGCTGTGGTGAAAGTATTTCCTTTTCTCTCATTGATTCCATAATATCTGGAAATATTCCATGGTACTTCAGATAAGCTGTGAAACTAGCATCTAGGTGGTCTGACGTTCGTAGCTCCTGATTCAGTTTAGCTGCCAAATTTGAGCTGGTATCTGAAGAAAGACAGTCCCCCGGCCCCACAAGTGTTATAAAGATGAAAAGAACTTGAAACCAGCACAACCACTTGCAAAAGAACCATGATTTCTTCTGCTAGTATGAATGCAGGGTGAGATGAAGTTAGTTGGCCAAGATCTCAACTAACTTAAACAAGTAAAAAGGTTGCAAGTTGCCTTTAGCACCAGAGAAAGTGTTGTAGTTAAATCAGGACTCACTAAAACCTCATGCTTCCTTTTCAGTATGTAAAGATGAAAAGGTAAAAGCAGACTTCCACTAGCACAAATACACAAGTCTTTCTAAACAAAGAACCACCTGACAAAGGCATAGCTTTCAAATAAAAGATCTACAATAAAAGAAAATGGGAGAAGGAGAAAACATTATAATATTGTTATACTGAAGTTCACAAAAGGTAAAAGGAATCTACAAACAAAGGTAAACTTACTGCTGCCATATCCATCGCTCATTGCACCTATGGCAGATGCTCTTGATCTTACATCATCTTGTAAATCAGAAGGGGTTAAAGTTAAATTGTCAGCTCCTCTCATCTGCTTGGAAAGATTTTTCACGTTAATTTAGTTTTCTGAATCCAGCTGTAGAGTCTTCTACATTTATAACAACTTTGTTACTAATGCAGATTTTAGCAAATGCCTACTTGATCATAGTGTTAGATATGGCAAATACCATGATGAATGCAACATTGGTGGTCTTTGGAACTCACTCCATCCCATTTTTTTTTCCTACCTTTCAATAGTCTTAAGAAACAGACATGTATTTATAATTAATTGCCCTTCAAGAGCAAGGCACAAAAATACACAACCAAAGATCAAATTTCTGAAGTACAGACTTTATCTTCCTGTGAAATGATACAGACACAAATATATAAAATATTTCCATTAAAAAGAAAAACCTCTATTCTCCAATTTTGAAACAGTTTCTTCTAACACTCAATGACAGATATTTGTAAGTGGAGAACTGTTACAGTGAATTGAATACCGTGGTAGCAAAAAAGTTTTACAGGTGTTAGCTCAATTACTTGCACATGAAGTATTATCACAAATTTATCAATTACTTCCATGTAGTGTCACTTGCAAAAGTACCAGGATTTGAAGAGTCCTCTCAACACATCTTCTGAGAGCACAAGAGCAATACCCATATTTTTACTAATATCACATCAGCAACATACAGATGTGTAGGATGCAAAGCCTGCTGTAAGCACCTTATTGATCAATTTTAGGTTTTGGAAGACTGTTTTCAATTATTAGAAGTGGTGGTAAACAGTGTCTTAATACATGCCAGAATTTGCTCCACTATCTGACAGTGAGAGAGGAACTAACGAGCATATGTCCAGAACATTACTGGACCTACCCCTCTCAGTGTGTAAGTTTCTACCACCTGGAGCCAATGGCTCAACAATGACTCAAGGGGGACAGAGCTGAGCAGTCTTGTTTAATTAGAATCAAATCAGACATGAAATATCACTTACCAAAATCATCTTCTCCATATCTTGGTCATCATCAATGGAGTAGGTACTTTCAGAGAAAGCTGGAGATTTTCTATCTGCTCTCACTGCTGCCTCCTCACTGACATTTTCATGCAGGTTAGAATATCCCAGCAATACAGAATTATCTTCTTGCATGGATGACCTGGTGTGCATCATTTCAAAATCTGTGCTTTCAACTTCCGAAAAGGGCGTCAGATGAAGCACTGGTTGAAGTTCCATGCTTATATCTTGCTTTCTCACAACCTCAGGTGAGCCCCATGAAGCCATAGCTGCAATGAAATTCTGGAAGTCTTTCGAATTGTCTTTGCCTATGTTCAAATTGTGTGTTGGGGAATCAGGAGCTTGATGAATTTCCAACATTTGCTGGCAATGCTTTTTCAAATCTTGCTCCTCTTCAGAGTTGTTGATCACAACCAATTCCTGAGTCAAGATATCTTCCTGTGATTGCTTAAACTGAGTTTTTGGATTTATGTTGCAAGTTGTCAAGTTAAACATAACTTCATCTTTTTCCTACAATGAAATAACACGTATTAATTGTTTAATGGAATTTAAATATGATTTTACAAACTGAAAAGCATACATTTAAAAACATCTTCTCAAATTTAATAGTCATATCTATTATTATTCCCAGGTTTTATGTAAAAATGATCTGACAGTTTAGTGTATTTTATATGCCAGCTAACCAGGCTTTTTAACAAGCATATCATCAATAGGAAAAAAAAATCTGTACAATATGAAAACGTATTTCTGCAGAGCTGACTTTTGTATCAATCCAGAAAAAAGGGTATTCCTTTGTAGCTGTGTATATAATCTTCCTACTTTCAAATAAATACAAATCAAAACCTGTTGCCTTCCTAACTGGACAAATCTCCTGAACTATCTGAAGGCTTAATTCCTGACCCAGGGCACCAGGAAAAAATGGTTAAGAATTCTACAGATGGTTCCTATACCTGCCATTTCAATGCAGAAGAAACTGTCAACCATCTATTTCTAGTCACTGGAGGGAAGAGCAACATGGATTCACATGTCCCATCATGTGTGACACATAGCAGCCATACACACCAACATGCTATATCCTAAATTTTGGTAAGGCCATACCTGTACCTTTTAGCATCCTGTTCCCACAGGGGTACTCTACCTATTTTTTTTTTTTTTTTTAATTTTTCCAAGCATCAAACAAACAACTTACGTCTCTGCTGATCAGCAACACTGCAGACCATTTCTCAAACTCTGACTCCATAAAAACAGACACACTAGGTCAGACCAAAGTCTTTCTACCCAACCACCATCTCTGACAGAGGCCAACAGGGAAACACAGCTAGCATGGACACAACAGGTGTCCATCTTCCTCAGTTAATGTGATTCTTGCACATAACTAGCTATTTTCCAACCTGAGAGCTTGGGTATCTGAATGGCCACAGAACCTTTCCAGCATCTTTCCCATAGTGTGAGGGCATGGTCACTGACCAGGCCAAGGCTAGACTTCTATCTTCAAACTGCAGGGACATCTGAAATAATGTCAATACTGTGCCACGGAGTATATAGATACATCCCTACTCTCATTTAGTCAGCATTTCTATATAAAGAGCTTTCTTCCCTTCCCATGGCCTCTTGCAGTTATTGTTCTTTTTCTATGACCTTAACGCTCTTTTGAACAAGCAGGCGTGTCATAGACACCATGGGAAGGCTGCTATTGCAGAGCCACTGCTCCAGCAAGTCCCATTGCTTGCTCCAGAAGCCAAGAAGTCAAACCTTATTCCTGTCTTTCAGCCTCTAAACCTGTTACTCACTCCAGCTGGAGGCTGACATCCAAATGAACATCTCTGAACCACATCATGAAAATACCTTTACCCCCATCTTTATAACATATATTGAACATGCCAAGCTGAAGCTTCTCTTCTAAAGCCTCCACAACTTATGCAGGAGGTCTAACTGCCTTGCTCCCTCCACACTTTTCATCTTCAGTGCCCCAGGCACTGAATCCTCTCAAAGCCCCCTCCCAAGGTGGCCTACCCACTGCTTTAAGAGGGGTCTGTTTTCTCTTCTTGCTGCTTTCTCCCCCCGCCCCCTTCTCTCCTCTCTTCAAATCAGGAATTTTTGGATCCCTGGTTCTGTGGTTCCCTCTCTGTTTTACTATAATCATCCCAAGGAAGGTTTAACAGGACTAGAACAGTCTTTCTGCAAAGGAACCCTGCCGGACAGGAGAGCTTTGCCCTGTCCTTGCAAAGTGGTACCTCCTCAAGCATGCCTGCCCAGCTCCCTGCAATCCAAGGTCTACACATCCCAGGCCACATACAGTCAACATCTTTCTGTTTGACAGTTCTTGTTTGATTTTTTCCTTCATTTTAAGACAAAATTACGCTTTTGACCTCAGATACTGTGGCTAAGAGTCTAAATGATGCACCAATTGAAAAGATACTTCTTTTAGTTTATTTTAAACCTGCCACCATGCAAATTTCATTTCATCCTCCATACCTCTTACATTGTAAGATACAGTGAATAATTGTTCTCTCTCTCTCATTTTAGACCATCACCTTAATTCTTTTGTGTTACTCATCCATCTTAGCTGATGAGTCCTAGCCTGTTTTAAGTCTAGTGCTAGCTGCAAGTACTTTACCCTTTTAGCTGCTCCTTCAGCTTTCATTTTAACACATTTTGTAATTTTCACATTGTTACCACTTTTGAAACCAAGAATAACCTTAGGGGGTTTCTTTGCTCCTCTAAGAATGCGGCATTTGTTTGTGTTATGTTCACTATTACACAAAGGCTCTTCGGTGTTAACAATTTGAATCAACTCTCATTCACTATTCAGGGTTAAGTAAAGAGCTACTTAACCTCATGTGGGTTTTCTGTCTTGGTACTCCAAGCAGCAGTTACTTCTTTTCCTCTGAACATGTTCTGTATAATGGTATTTAGCTAATCCATACCACAACAGAAGTACCCAAATATCGTTGGTTTCCCCTTTCACCAGCTCTCAGGCTCATGGTCACTATCTTGCTCAGATAGTTGATACTCTAAACCAAACATCGTACTTTTCCTTACACTGGGATGAGCTAGATCCATAGGAAAAGGTCTGTTGTAATGAATACTTGAAGACACAGTAGTTTACTTAGACTCAATATATTCTCCAACTTTGATGATCATCCCTCCTCAGCCTACTTTAAAACTTTTAGCATTTTAGCACTTAAACATGGAAATACATATACTGACAGATATACATGAATTTAAACATTTCAGAATCTAAGTTTCTACTCCAAAAGTGATTTTTAAATCATTTAACAGCCCCCAGAATTCCAGCATACCTTTATACCCTTCAAAATTTTACCAGTCTTCTCTTCACTGAATCCTAACTCCTTTTTTGCTGAACCTAATTTGGAATTAGCATCTTCTTTATGAGATGCCATCTTTACAATTAAATTATTTTCATTCTGTGAAGTGTTCGTAGCCTTTAAGTCTACCTGCATTGCATTCAAAGGAAAAATATTTTTTATGTGAGCCATTTTCATATTCTTATAGACTGTATATTTTCCATACATTCTCAAATTGTATCTACAGTAACTATGATTTTAAAGTTGTGCATGCACCTCACACTGTATATATATTTTACATGACAAACAGCATAAATAATGCAGTTGGCTGGAACTCACACAGCATATTCTGGTAATGTAAGCTTGTAACAAATAATCATTACTAAGCTGAGATCAAGCAGCTATACTCTTATTCTGGACAAGAGAAAGACAGTGTTGCTGCATGTGACTTCCACCAGAAAGCTGAAAACTGACCTTCATGAGTTACTGCTACTACTAAGTGGCTATTACAACCTGAAAGAGACCTATAGAGACAGATAAAAACCACAGACAGTAAATCTGGTAAATAGTGTATTTGGTTACGGCAGTTATTTATGTTCTTTAAAAAGCGATCTAACAATCACTACCTGTATAAGCAACATGGTCCAGTAGACCACTACACCGGAAGTCAGGTGGCTAAGCTCTGATGCTGCCTTGTATACATACATTCAATGGTCTGATGTATGTCATTCTGCATAGGTCATTCAGTGCTATTCCCACCTGATCCCTTTTTCTGGGGGATTTCCGAGACAGACCATGAATGTACAGTATCACCTAGGCAAATAGCACTGATCCAAACTAGAACTTCTAAGCAAATAAAAATACAAACACCATTAACGATCACCTTTTGCATAGCTATACTCTTCATTTCTGATTAAAAAATAAACATAAGTGATTTTACATAGTAATTATCCTATCATCTCTTTAAATAAGAGGAGATGGCACTCAAGTATAATTTAAATAAGATACATCCTAAATACATCAGTGTAGCTCAAAGATAACAGACTAAAGCCTAATGAAAACCCACTGTTATTACTGAGTACGTTTTAAAACAAAGAACTGCATCCTGTTGTGATTGCTGGGCTATGAAGCGAAATGGCAAAGTAATATGAAATATTCTGTAACATCACAGTAACTCTGCAAGTAGGTTTTTCCCCATTAGTGATACCAATATTAAAGCTCAGTTATTATGCCTAACTTGGAAATCCAGTAATTCTACCTACAAACCATCATTTCCACCTCGTGCTGAAAAGCCATCTTCTCTTCCCACTACAAAGGGGCAAGTAGTACAGTACAAGTCAACCACCTTGAATTTTTATACCCATATCATGCTGCCAATCAGGACCCCCAAAATCCACATAAACTTGACACCTAACTTTTTTCCTTTCCTATGCACTCAGAAACTCTTCTCATATAAGCCCTGTTACTAACACTTATCACCTCTGTAAGCCAGCCTTAAAAGACAGTAAGTTGGTATATGACAGACAACTACAGGTCTCTGAAAAACAGGTCATCTGGGTCCTACTGCTTTCCAAAATTGAGTAATTTAATAAAAGTTCAGATTAGGTTATCTGGAGCAAATGGTTCTAGAAAAGATTCAGAGTAAATACAAGAAAGAGTCACAGTAAATACAGATTTCTAAAAAAATATGATACATGACAAATAAATTTTCAAGTAGTTCTCCAAGACAGCCGCTAAGCATGGCAAACATTGTCCTAGTAGCTCGTGGTGGGTTGACTTTGCCCACTCAGCCACTCTCTCACTCTTCCTCCTCAACAGATCAGGGAGAAAATAAGATGGAAAGAGCTTGTGGGTGGAGATAAAGACAGGGATATCACCTATTAACTACTCTCACAGGCAAAACAGACTTGACTTGGGGAAATTTATTTGATTTATTGCCACTAAAAATAGAGTTGGATGGCAAGAAACAAACACTGAAACAGCACCACCATCACCACCCCCGCCTTTTCTCCCCAGGCTCAATTTCACTCCTTCATTCCAAACTCCTCTACCTCCTCCCCTGCATTGTGGATATCTGCTCTAGCATGATCTCTTCCATGGGCTGTTTCTCACACTTTTTTTCCCCCCTCACTCCTCACTGGCTGTGCAGTGTTTTGCCCTTTCTTAAATATGTTTTCACAGCGGTGCCATGCACATGGCTGACAGACTCAGCTGTGTCCTGTGGTGGAACCAGCTGTGCCCAGCATGGAGCAGCCCCAGCCTGTCTTCATAGAGGCCCCCCCTGCAGCTCCCCCTCTGCCAACACCTTGCCACCTACACCCAATACATACCTTAGGATCCATGCCCAAAACCATATCTAGCTCAGAAAAACTGACTGGATTAGGTTTGCACGCATCCTTGCCCTGTTCTTAGACCTTCCAGGCATCTACCTTTAGCCACTGCTGGAGAAACTACACAAAGATATACAGACCCTTCAACTGATTCACCACAGCCATTTTTGTGCCACAGTATTCATATTCACCCTTTCTTACAGCACTGAAAAGGATAAACTATAGGGCTTTATATGACACAGAAAATTGGATTATTTTAAAAAACAAATACTACTATTAAAAAATAAATCACATACAAGTTTACCAGTAGGGGAAGCCAGTACTGAAAATGACTGATCAACGTTTGCTTCCAGTTCTTCCAATTCCTCCATTCCTTTTTTAAGGGCTTTGCCTTTTCTTTCTCTCCAGCAGAATGGCTTGAGAAGGTTAGTCTCTTCATGATCATGTTGCTCTTTTGGCTTGTAGGACTCCAACTGTGAAATAAGTTCACCTCTTTCCAATCGTAAAGCTTCAAGCTCTTTCACGTATGCCTCAACTTGATCTTTCAGTTTTGCAGTGCTACCTTGCAGTTCATTGATTTCTCTCTGATAAGCTACTTCTTTCTGTTTCAGTGCTTGCACCTGGAAATCAAGTCTAGAAACTTCTAACTGAAGACTATAAACATCATGAGCCTGACATGCATCTTTCTTTTCCAACTCAGTTTGAAGCTCTGCTGCCTTTTTTGTTAAGTACTGCAGCTTGCTTGTATCAGCTTCTCTTTGATTTGCCATTGTCTTCATTTGCACATCTTTCTCTAGAATATTTGCTTCCCTTTCTCTCACAGTATCTTCAAGTTCTTGAATGTGAGAAGTCATCACCCTTGCTTCAACCTCTCTCTGAGAAAAATGTGTTTGGAAAAGGCTGTACTCTTCCTGAAATGCATCATACTGTTTTCTCAGAGAGGTCAGCTCTGCAACATGCTGCTCTGATGACTCTCGTAATTTTTGGCTTTTTTTCTCCAGAATTTCCACTTCCATTTTGAACTGTGATTCCTTCTCTTCCAGTTGCTGCTGCAGACCTTCTCTAGCAGCTGAGACAAGCTCTAGTTCCTCCTGAAGTTCTCTCACTTTGGAGAGTAGCAACGCGTTTCTTCTGTTTGGATCAATATCACTCTGACAATCTACCAGTCCCTTCTTCAACTCATTCTGAAGGTTTTCCATTGGCTTTCCCAATGCAAGTTGACAGAACTCATCTTGGTTGTCACTAACTTCATGACATACTGGTCCAAATTGTGCCAGCTCTTTTTGAAGCTTCTCAATTACTCCATGGAGTTGCTCTACCTCTTCATCTTTGTCCTTACGCAGCCTTTCCTGGTCACCGCGAAGATGCTCAACAAGTGATCTGAGTTCTTCAATTTCAGATTTTTGGTCTTCCACAACCTGAGCAAAAGGATAAGGTCTGAATATTACTGTATGTAGGCAGAATTACTATGGTGCATAGAGTTTAAATTACATTTTTCTTCTGAATCACAGAGGCATTAAATCATACATTTAACAGCAGGAAGAACTGCACACTTCAGCTGGTAGCTAATCAGACTAACCTCTACTTTCCCAAAAGAATTATCAAATAGATTTCATTTACAATAAGATTCTGTACACCTTGCTTCCCTCAAAATCAAGCAATGAACGTATAGTAAGTACTCTTACTTTATTCTCCAGAGTATTCTCTAGCTCGTGCTGGAGCCTCTTCATCTGCTCATTCAAGTGATCGATTTCTTGATTCTTTTCTTTAAGTAGTGCTTGTGGGAATGACAAAGCTGAGGAATCACTAATACCCAGGTCCTGATTTTGCTTCACATGAAGTTTTGTTAGATCCTCCTGACCAGAAAAAACAGCAATCTCATTAGAAAGGACTTACTTTCTCTCCCAACCTAATGGCAGAACAAAACCAAGGGCTTTATTTAAACATTCTCCTCCTTACCATAATGTTAAAGAACTCAAGAACACAACTACAGCCAATTTGGTACCACTGGATTAGACTGCCACAATATTTATCAACTTGCAAGATAAGAGACGAACAGTCTAGTTGCCAGGCTGACAACCAACCAGTTTTCTAACTTGTAACATTTGCTGTGGCTGTAGAGGTCAGGAATGCACACAAAACTGTGTAGTGTTTGCTAAATGACAATGCTGTAGTTCATAATCTGTCAGGGCTAGAAAAAAGCTAAGCTTTTTATTTAAATCAAATGACTGTAGAAGGTAATGCCATAAGCATGAATCTAGATTATCAGGGGCTTTTTGTTCTACAATAATCAGCATTAGCCTTGTAACAGTAATGCAATATTCCCTTGACAAGAGAAACAAACTAAGTATCTGTTTATAACATCACAAAATGAAGACCACAACACTCAAGAAAGGAGGTCTCTGAAGTTTTAGCTGGTACACACTAAAGCTAAGGAAACCTACCTTCAAGTGTGCGTTCTCTAACTGAAGCTGGCTGATGCTGGAAGTGCTAAGCTTTTTTTGCATCTCTAACTGCAAGTTCAGCTGCAATATGTCCTCATTTTTACTGATCAAATTATCTTTACATTGTTCTATTTGGTCTAACAAGCTTGCAATCTAAAAAAAGAAGAAAATGCGTAGTTCTTTCAATTAGGTCCTCTTATTTAAGCAGAAAAGAGAAAACCATTCATCGCCTTATTTACTGAGAGCAAGTAACTTCAGCAAATTCTATGATTTAAACTCTAATTAGTTTGCATTAAAAAAATACTTGAGACACAGAAAGAGTAAGAAGCTAGTGTTCCAGCTCCTCAGCTGCGAAACCAAAGTACTGCAAAGGTGGTTTTCCATTTTCTTTAAAAAAAAAAAATAAAAAAAAAATCTAACTGCTCATAAAAGATATGTTAATCTACGTTCTGAATCAAGCCTTGACCACTGATGTTATTTGACATAACAATAGGAGACATGTTAGCATCTGATCACAAGCAGTTAACATAATCACCATTTTCCTCCTCCTAGAAGATAAAAATTAGCACTGCAGTCCTAATTCCAGTAGCACAGCGATCAAAAAAGTTCTGAGCATCGACTCCTTCAACCTGTAAGAGAGTCAATAACTACACATTTCTCTGTAGCTGTTTGAAAGCTTGAGGGCAAAGAGCTATTTGGAAACACTGTGATCTTGCCGCCCACAGGTTTTATCATCTCTTGTCTTAATGGGTAGTGAGGTATAGGGGCTTTTAGAATGAAAAAGGCTTAGTAGCTCCTGAAGTCAGACTTCAAAAGAGACATAGAACTTCCAACTGTAAGAAATTAGTTTTATCATTTATTAGTTTATCATCCTACTGCTCTTGAAACAATGGTGTACAATTAACTGGAGGATCACCCACATTTTTCTTCTTTATACATCCTAAACTGGACTTGTATACTACAGATACTATAATAACTATGCAATATTACATAAACATACAGCAGGTGTGTATGTATCTGTGTGTGTAAATCCAATAAAAGTTTAAATAATGTGACCAGTTACACTGCATACAGCTTAGCTTGGCACAAAAACTCATCGCTAACATTCTCTGGCTCACAAAATAGAGAAGGTCAGATGACGCCATTATGGGTAATTGTCCTCTCTGTTATTAAAGGAATTATCACTCATTCTCGAACTCAAACAAAAACATATCTACCTTCCACTGCACTTCAACTTTGGAAGGAAAGGAAAATCAGTTTACAACAGATATTGATCAGTTCAAAGTTGATGTGAATCATCACAAGACAGTTTCCAGTGGGAAGGGAGACAGATAGACAGGGGGATGACAAAACAGAACAAAGCAAGAAAAAGGAAAGTTAGTTAACACCAAAGCATAGAGAATACTGAGTAAGAAGGCAAATTTACTACAACATTACTCACTGGGTTTTTGAATGGCTTAAATTCCCAGTTACAAGTTTGCACAAAATGTTTCTGCAATTACATGAGTGACTCGGAGGTTACAGGACCCTACCAAAACTCTTACCTCTCTCTCTTTCATCTGAAGTGCCTCCTGCTCTACTTGTAACTGCTCCTTCAGCACTGGGGCAGAACTGCTGTCTGCTGGTACTCTGTGCCTCGCTTCATCCAGTTTAGATTGTAGGGCAGAGATCTGAATCAGGTTATTGTACTGTTGCTGTTGCAATGCCTCTTTATCCTGCAAAATATTTTTTTTTTTAAATGTTAGAATTAATTGTCATAGAATCATAGAATGCTTTGGGTTGGAAGGGACCTTTAGAGGTCATCTAGTCCAACCCCCCTGCAGTGAGCAGGGACATCTTCAACTAGATCAGGTTGCTCAGAGCCCATACCCACCTAACCACTACAATCCTGACAACTACTTCATCCCTGACAAACCCAAGTACAAGAAGAAAAGTACATAATCCCAATGGCCTATAAAGAAATAGGAATTCAAAACAACTGAGTGTTTTTAGCTCACTAAAGTTTTTACCCCTTTATTTTTTCTAACCCATGTTTAACAACTTCTGAAAATTTAGCATTCAGTGATACATTATACTTTCTCAATTACACAGCGTTTTATATATTTAATAACCTAAACATCTTGTTCTTGTAGCCATTTCCAAATTTATTATGATACTGTATATTTGCCAAGCTAAATTTAAGAGGTGGAGACTTAATTTAATTTAAGAGATGGAGAGTTTTGGGTAGATCGAACACCTACTAGTATGTCATGTTAAGTCAGAACGTGAAACACCAGCACTAAGTTTCTGTCAGATCTGTGGTCTGTCAAGCTACCATAGCTTTATTTATTTATTTTAAAAACTTCTCCTTTGGTCCTCTTTCTCTCACAGTCCTTCTCAGGAGCTGGGTCAGTCCAAGGAGGAAAGCTTCACTTGGGAAGTTGTCCAAACAGCAGGCATACCTATCTGTACTTAATCCAATAAGGGAAAGATAGGCAAGAAACCTAAGGCAGCAACTGCCTCTGCTGTTCAACACTTATTCTGCCCACAGCTCAATACACATACCTCTAACAGAAGAGTTATTTTAGACTCATCATATGATTTGCCAAAAAATTGTGTAAAATTTTACCACCTTTTCTCTAATCAAAAAGAACTAAGACCCAGAGTACATGGATAGCATCTTCTGATCTTAAAATGAAAGACGCATCAATTAAAAAATAAAAAATAAATTGCAAAGTTAATGCTGTATCACAGTATCAAAACAGCATGCCCAACAACAGGTATTTAAAACAGTTCACATCCGTACTAAATAGACCATCTGATTTCCACCCACTAGCCCCCAGCCAGTCCCTGCTAGCTTTCTGGCCAGCTCTGGGGGCAGTCCAGGCAACACAGCACACAAGAGGAAATTATAGGGGAGACACCC
>VYZW01002999.1:2492-19051 GCA_013401315.1 Balaeniceps rex | reverse complement strand
ATTTTTAAATGTGTGAGGCCCTTGATCTTTAAACAGAAGAGTCTGGGTTCTTGGTCAATGTTCATGAAGTTCTATATTCTTATTTTATCAGTGAGAAATTTCATAGAAGTTCATGTGGGCAGTAATGTTTGTGAGATTAGAGCAATGGTTAGATAAAAGTAGCAAAATCAAAGATATAAGATCACATCCTGTTTCATTTGCTAAATTATTTTCTTTGATATCAGTAGGAGCAGAAATTCACCCTGGGTGCCTACACCAATGATTCACACTCTCAGAGGTCGAATTTGCTACTTCTGTAAATTTATATACTGGTTTTGGCTGGGATGGAGTTAATTTTCTTCATAGTAGCTTGTATGGTGCTGTGTTTTGGATTTGTGATGAAAACAGTTTTGATAACACCCCCCTGGTTTAGCTATTGCTGAGCAGTGCTTGCACAGCCTCAAGACCTTCTCTGTGAGTAGGCTGGGGGTACACAAGAGGTTGGGAGGGGGCACAGCCAGGACAACTGACCCCAACTGACCAAAGGGATACCCCACACCATATGATGTCATGCTCAGCGATAAAACCTTGGGGAAAAAAAGGAGGAAGGGGGGACAGTCAGAGTTACGGCATTTGTCTTCCCAAGTAACCGTTCAGCACGATGGAGTCCTGCTTTCCTGGTAGTGGCTGAACACCTGCCTGCTGATGGGAAGTAGTGAATGAATTCCTGGTTTTGCTTTGCTTGCGCGCACATCTTTGCTTTACCTATAAAACTGTCTTTATCTCAATGCACAAGTTTTCTCACTTTTACCCTTCCAATTTCCCCCCCATCCCACTGTGGGGGGGAGTGAGCTAGTGGCTGGGTGGGGCTGAGCTGCCTACCACAGTTAACCCACAACAGTGCTTTTTGGCAGGGTCAGAGGGGTTCGAGATAACAACAGATTTGATTGGAATGTGCTACACCAGATTTATAGCTGTTACAGCTGTTTAGCTATTAATTGGCAGGCTCCTGTGCTTGCCACAGGACTTGCTTGCTTTGCTGTATGTTAGAGTCTAGTGATTGTTAGTGGCTGCTATTTGCTGTATTGCTTATCATCTTACTTTGCTGTGCTGGGAACATTTTGATAACAGCGCTGGCCACGTGCCTGGGCTGGCCGATGGCCAGATCATCACTGCTGTTCCTGTACTGCTGTAGTAGACATGCTGTAACTACAGTTCGAGCTCCAATTGAAGGGACTGTGACCTGTGAGTAACTCCATGCTGGAGCAGATACACCCCAAAACGTCTGTATCTGTGAATAGGTCCACAGTGGAGCAGGTAAACCCCTGAATCATAGAATCATAGAACCATAGAATCATTTAAGTTGAAAAGACCTTTAAGATCATGAAGTCCAACCGTAAACCTAACACTGCCAAGTCCACCACTAAACCATGTCCCTAAGCACCACATCTACACGTCTTTTAAATACCTCCAGGGATGGGGACTCAACCACTTCCCTGGGCAGCCTGTTCCAATGCCTGACATCTTTCAGTGAAGAAATTTTCTCTAGTATCCAATCTAAACCTCCCCTGGCGCAACTTGAGGCCATTTCCTCTTGTCTTATCGCTTGTTACTTGGGAGAAGAGACTGACATCCACCTTGCTACAACCTCCTTTCAGGTAGTTGTAGAGGGCAATAAGGTCTCCCCTCAGCCTCCTCTTCTCCGGGCTAAACACCACCAGTTCCCTCAGCCACTCCTCATAAGACTTGTTCTCCAGACCCTTCACCAGCTTTGTTGCCCTTCTTTGGATACGCTCCAGCACCTCAATGTCTTTCTTGTACTCAGGGGCCCAAAACTGAACACAGTATTCGAGGTGTGGCCTCACCAGTGCTGAGTACAGGGGGACAATCACTTCCCTAGTCCTGCTGGCCACACTATTCCTGATACAAGCCAGGATGCTGTTGGCCTTCTTGGCCACCTGGGCACACTGCTGGCTCATATTCAGTCAGCTGTTGACCAGTGCCCCAGGTCCTTTTCCAATGGGCAGCTTTCCAACCAGGGGAGGGGACTGCAGCCTGTGGATAAGTGCATACCAGAGCATGGACAAAGGGAGGAGTTCATTGCGATGTTAAACCTTATAGCCTGGTTGAAAGGGACCAGGTGTGGAGATTGTAATGGATATAACTTTAAATTGTTGTAACCCATTGTTTGAGTTGCATGTTATAGGAAGAGCTATAGCAGAAACCTCCTGAACAGAGGACAAGTCTCACAAGAAGCCCTGCAAGTGTGACCCAACCTGAACAGGTTTTTGCAGCCAATAAGTCCACACAACACACTGGCTCTCCTGTCCTGGGCAACCACTGTAGCAGATGGAATCCAGGTCATGGAAGAAGAGAACTCAATGGACATTTTATGAACATTTTACAGGCATGGCCCATAGACTAAGAGAATGGTATCTGTCTATATATCAAAGGATGGGCATGGGGGGAGGGGGGTAATTGATGGGGGTGTATTGGATAATGTGGGACCCGAGCATGACAAATGGTATAGAATAAGGGGTAGAGATTGTACTGGTTTGCCTGGGATTGAGTTAATTTTCTTCATACCAGCTTGTATAGTGCTATGTTTTGGATTTGTTTTTATAATTATAAATATTATAAATTTATTTATTATAAATCACAGCTCATGTGGTGCTCAACTTTAGAATCACATCAACATCTGAATAGCTACACTTGCATAGCCCTAGTAGTCTCTGAAGGTGCATTTTCATAACTAACAACCCTTCCATTAACCACCAAATTGAAAAACAAATAGATTTCAAATTGTACTTAAACAAAACCTTTTTATTTTCTGTTGAATTTGATTTGGCTGTACGCCGTTTGTTTTTAATGAGTACATCTATCACTACTGAAAAAACGTGTAACAAGGTGAAAGAAGTATGTGACAAAGATGGATTGAAACAAAACGGGAAAGGGAAGGGACCTGAAAACATAGGCATGACACTGAGCAGGAGTTATGAAACTGCCTACTTTCATACTGGCTTTGTTTAATATATTTAACACTTTCTTTGAAGATAAGAAATACTCTGGATGACAAGCTTTTAACCAAATAGTCGAGTACTTGAATTTGTGCCACTTTTGCATTTTATTGCTTAGCAACGTATTACTCTTAATCTCCAGTTAAGAGTTTACCGAATGCCGTCCTTATCTTGAGATGTGACAGATAGGTGCTTTGTACACAGATAATGCTTTTCAGCCTTTGACCCTTCTGAGTCGTTTTCCTGCTTACTTTGGCTTCCTGCAAACCTATCACTGATGCAAAAGTTCGGATCTCATGAAAAAACTATGAACAAAGGACGGACACACTTGAAGCAGGAGTAGCGTCTTAGGCGCAGCTAACCCAGCCGGGGAGGCTGAGGAATGCAGCATACGCGCAGCGCAGAGGCAGATCTCGGCAAAATGGAGCTTCAGGATATCATCAAGCATCAAAGCGGACATTTGGACGAGGTGTCTTTAAACCCAGCAGAGTATGTGAAGAAAAAAACCCTCCTGAAATACAAAGCCATCTGTGCTGTAAGTAGGTGCTGTTCTTCAGGGCTGCTAGTTTAACTATTCTCAAATTTGTTGAATTTTTAGAAGTTTCATTGTATTAATATAATCATTCGGGGTAGCTTGGTAATCGGTGCTTAAAGTTTTACAGCATGAACGCACTAACTTCACTGGCAGATATCTGAAGCTCTTCTGGTACTTCTCGAGCGAACTTGTTTTTTTCTGGCAGTTAACTGCGCTTTTTGTTTTACTAGGATAACCTGACAGTTCTTTTGCACAGCAAAGACATTGCTTCAACACTTTATTTTATACATTTGTTTAAAACAGATGTGTTTGTGACCAAAGCAGCCGCAGTTCCTTTTTGCTTACATTTTTGTCTTTGGATTTGTCATTAACAAAACAGAACGTGTAGGTAAGGCGTGGGTGAAAAACACTCAGGAAGCAAGGCATGGGAAAAGACTAATGAACCATTTCGTACAGTATTGTCAGTCCCACATCTCAAATATCCTGTCAACTCTTTCCCTCTTCCCCAGGGCTTTGAGAGTCATGCAGCTGCCTTGTAAATAAGGGGGTTTGTTATGCTTTTAAAACCTTTGGTTGTAGCCAATACACAGTTTTAAGCTTCTGTTTGTGACCACAAAAGAAACGAACATTAAAAATACATATATGTACATGTGTATGTAAACGTAATTTGAAAACAGCTCTATGAGAGAGTCAAGTTATGATACTGTTCAGCTGTATGTCATCAGAACAATTCCACATAGTACGACTTCCTATTTAATGCTGCATTGTGCAAGGATTGCATAAAATATTAGGGAAATATTGGAAATTGAGAAAAAAAGAGAAGATAAAATGACAGACATTTTTTCCTTAAGTCTTCAGTAAAAGTAAATGAATCATGAGAAACAATGTAGAAAAAATGCCTAACTATGAAAGAAAGCAAATTATACTTTCAAGAGGTACTTGGAAGAGTAAAGTGAGAAATTTAAGTATCCTAAAACATATTCATTTTTCCAAATGCGCTAGTTTTCAAATGCCTGCCTATACAAAAAAACAAAATCTGAATATCAGAGATGTAAACTGTTAATATTCTACACCATTTATCCACGTTTTTGATAAACTATATGCATGAAGTACTTCCTTGGCAACTTTTTCCTGAAAGCTTGGGCAGAGAATTGTGTACTCACAAATAGTAGTCACACCATCTGATAAGTCCTCCAGAGAACAGAGCATATGCATTAGGAACAACTTTTTTGTGAATAAGTAGCCATAGTCCTGAATTTAGGCATAGAAGTTAGCTGTGGAAAGTCTGAGGATTGGAATAGGTGCTACCAATGTTATTTCGCCTTAAGGATGAAAGTCGCAAAATCAAGGGTCTTTCTGTAAATGCTATAATAAATGCAGCATCTGTATACCTGCTATGAGTTTTTGGTTTTTACTTCAGCTCTCTCATTGCTTGCAGCAGTGGGAATGTTTGCTGCTGTAATAGCTGTACTTTCAATTTAGTATCATCTATTTATTTCAATTAAAAATGTGTGTTTTAATGAAAATGGAGGATAAAACCATAGTGAACTTTAAGGTGAAGAGTGCATGCCCTGGTGATTGGGCTGATCTGTACCCAGGGACAAGACCTGTTGGGTTACCCTGGCAGTGTTATCCTCCCTGCCCAGAAAAAGTGGCTGCTGTTCTAGCCCAAATGCGCCCCCTGATTCTCAGTCCTTGCTGACTGGATGTGGGGTTAAACTGCTGCCTTCGCTCCTGGGGTCTCTCTTCAAGAGACTTCAGCATTTCTGCCACTTTGGGCAATCTTTCCAAACATGCTTATCCCATCTGTCTCCCTTACCCAGTTCTCTCACCAATTCCATTTCCATTCCTACTTTTGGGGTACTTCTCCTGTACAAAACCCAGGGAGTGAGCAGCAGGAAGAAAGTAAAGGAGGGAGAGAGAAAGTGTGAAGAAAGTAACTTTGGCGTTGCTGGTGTTTGGTGTTGCTTGGGAAAAAATCAGTGACATGAGGCTGGAGGGGGTGGGCAGCAAGGGAGAAACAGGAAATTCTTGAGCCCAGTCGCAGGGAGCATAGCAGCAGGAGGAGAAAATGTGGGGTCTGGAAGGAGCCCCTCTGACCGTATCTGACTAGAGGAAGAGGTATGTGCCAACGCCAGACCCACAGTTAGGTCTCCTGGTTGTCGCTGTAGGAGGGCTAGTTGGAGTGTGCCGCACTCCTGAATTTCTGGTTTGCATGCCTGGATCTTCCTGGTTTATGGGAAGGAATAATGTGCACTTAGACTGTCCCTGCATGGAGCTGCTCCATGGCCAAATTGTACACCCATGCCTGAGAACTGCGCAGCCCTCCTTGCTGCCAGTCTTCTGCCCAGCACCTGCAAAGCAGAGCATAGGGTATTTTGTGGGCAGGGATGGGCAAAAAGTAGCAGGACGGCGTACGTGCACTTGGTTATATCCTACCCACACATACAGTTTTTCTCAGCTCCTTGTAATTGGTGTAGTCTCAGTTAAGAGGCTCCTTTACAGTAATACTGAGCATGGGAGTAAGTGTCTCTTATTTCTACTTCATTTTGAATCTTAGTATTTGCTAGTGCCTGGTGGTTCCTGGAAATAACGAGACAAAAGAAGGCTCTGAGGCAAACATGGGAAGTAAACTGGGCTGCTTTATGGTGATTTTCTGTGATATGCATTTTCTTTCCCATCGTTGCCTTAGTGAAGAGGAAAGTGCATACACTATGAAATACTCTGAGAGGGGTGTCGCTTCTCACCACGCCTTTCAGCCAGCATACATCGCCATTCAATTTGAGTGTCTGCTAAGCTGATAGAGGCTTCCTCAGCTCTTCCCAAATCTCCCAAACATTATGCTGCTTTCTGTTATTGGGTTTCCTTGGGCTGTTTGTCTCTTTCCAATTTCCTCTAACCTCACTAATGGGGTGACTTATTATGAGAAGCTGGCATGTGGGTGAAAATTTGACACTCGCAGCCTCAATCCAGCTGAGTTTCTTAAGAAATCCGTGTGAGCGTTTCAGGAAAATACAGAAGCTAAATAAAAGCAATTTCCTTCTCTTTACACAGAACAAGAGTTCTGCAAACTCTTGTTCTGTGTAAATATATTACTTCCTACCATCTTTTCCCCAGCAAAGACTTCCCCGATTACAACATGAGGCTGGCCACAGGTTAAAAGTGCGGTATTAAGGCGTTGGCTGTAAACAGTTTGCAAGATTATCATTCTTGTGCCTCTCCTATCTTCAGGCTCAGAATGTCTCCAATTTGTTGATGAACAAGTTCAGAGAAATGATTAGTTCATAAGAAATCATATGTTCATAGAAATAATAATCACAGTTAATTTCTAATAGACATAACAGTTTATCACAATTATGACCTTTAATTTTCCTGTGTCTGTGTCACAGGTTCTGCTGTGTGCTTTGGTGGCTGTATCCCTGGGACTAGGTTTAGGACTAGGACTGAACCTTGGAGACCAGGAGCAAGGTATGTTTATGATACTTTCAGCATAATTGCTGCTGAAGCTAGATCTGGTAGAGGCCTTCAGCAGAGGCTCTTTTATAGCGTAATGTAAATGCTCTGTGAGAACTTACCGCCTGTGAAAATAAAATTCTTGCATTTTTCAAGTTGAATTGTACAAAAAACGTACACTCACAATTTATACTTGAGAAACCTATCCTAAACCACTGAGTGCCTTGCTTCTCTTTCCAGAAGTGTTAAACCTAGTTCACAACAGGTTTGGAAATTTTATTATAATGATACTTTTAGGAAAATTGAGATAGGAGTTATCTTATTACACATAATACCTTGCAATTCTTTAAGCAACAGGTATTGTAGAAGAGCTATCTTTGGACCATCTTCGGGACTTATGCTTTGGGTACATTTGGCATAGTTCAGGTGGCTAATGTTAAAACTGATTACAAATTCTCTCTGAAAACTTCAACTTCGGTAAAGCTATGGTAAAAAGTAGATAATGCTTTGATTTGGTGGAGTGTTATTTTTTAGTTAGAAAAACAACGTAGCTTTTTGATGTCAGGAGGTCAAGCGTGATGAGAACAAACACACCACATAGTGAATTAAATAAAACACTTCCTTTAGAATCAAAACAATGGTAATCTCACACTGGAGGAGTTCAAGGAAGCACAGTCTCTTTCTCATTCCTAATCAACACGTATTGAAGTTTACCTACTTACTCATTAAGGCTTAGGTCCTTTTGAGATCTTTCAATCTATGGGCCTAGCAAATAGGATGAGATGGAACTATAATTGCTTTTTGATGATGCATATGTTGTATTACAAATTTCTGTGTAAAATATGTAGATACCCACAGCTTTCACTGACATTTACCTGAGGAACTTGGTCATAGTTGTAGTAAGTGAAAGATGGCACCAAATCAGCACGTTAGCATTTTGGTGCCTCTGACTGCAGGTGTTACAGAGCAATCCTAATAGGGACTGACTAACTTTATTTCCTACTTTTATAACCAGACCTACCTGGGAAAGATGAATTAGCAACACATGGTATTACACTGCAGAGTGGGAGGGGAAGCCTCAGCCCTGAGCGGCACACACCTTTGTGCAGTTGCATTTGCTATGAGGGCAGTGGAAAAGAGTGTTGCTGTTCAGGAGCAAAGGCAGTCGTGGTTGAGATGGGTGCTGGGGGCTTGTGGTCTTGGGAGAAGGGGCCTGGAAAGGAGTCAGGAGGACCTGTCATTCTGTATGTTTAAAAATTCACACAGCGTTTGCAGTTGGTGACAGTACAATTGATTCCTTTATATACTCAAGGTAAATTTCCTTATAGCTCCTGTAATTGTAGTGACTATTGCAAATAAAAGTTAATGAAATACTAAATTCCTGACTTTGCACAGTTATGTAAATATTGTAAAGACATTAGAAGCGTGCTTGCAAATTATGAGGGGTATGAACAGTTCCATTACAGACCGAGGAAAAGGTTTATATTTTTTCTGACTTAGACTCACCATGCTATACTCTGTATCATTTTAAATCAGGTAGGCCATCTGAACAACTCCAAGTTGTTCAAAAGCCAATGGGGAGAGGAAAAATTAAATTAAATACGCTAAACTTCAGCAAAAAAACCACTGTTGTGGTTTAACCCCAGTTGGCAACTAAGCACCACACAGCTGCTCGCTCACCCTCCCACCCTGTGGAATGGGGGAGAGAATTGGAAAAAAAACCAAA
Organism: Balaeniceps rex; assembly: GCA_013401315.1. Taxonomy (NCBI): domain Eukaryota; kingdom Metazoa; phylum Chordata; class Aves; order Pelecaniformes; family Balaenicipitidae; genus Balaeniceps; species Balaeniceps rex. The sequence continues at coordinate 10,341 of VYZW01002999.1, read as the reverse complement.
AGTAAAACCCATGGGTTGAGATAAAGACAGTTTAATAGGACAGCAGAGGAAGAGAAAATAATAATAATGATGATGATGATAAAGGAATATACAAAACAAGTGATGCACAATGCAATTGCTCACTGACTGATGCCCAGCCAGTCCCTGAGCAGCAATTGCTGCCCCCAGCCACCTCCCCCCAGTTTATATACTGAGCATGATGCCATATGGTATGGAATAGCCCTTTGGCCAGTTTGGGTCAGCTGTCCTGGCTGTGCCCCCTTCCAGCTTCTTGTGCAGCTGGCAGAGCATGGGAAGCTGAAAAATTCCTTGACTAGAGTAAGCACTACCTAGCAACAACTAAAACATCAGTGTGTTACCAACATTATTCTCACACAAAATCCAAAACACAGCACTATGCCAGCTACTATGAAGAAAATTAACTCTATCCTAGCTGAAACCAGGACAAGCACAGAAAAACTGTTTGCATATGTTTGTGTACATTTGTGAAAAATCATAGCTCTTTCCTGACAGAACAGATTCCTGTCATGAAACACTTAACCATCAATTACTTCTTTCCATCTCTACTTTTGACAGAACCATTTATGCTCATTACATATATTGTTTGTTATTCTAATTATTTGCAAAGCTTTCTTGCATTGAACAATAGCTGTTGATGTAAGCACTTAAAGCTTAAGGTACAACATGAGAACTTTCTACATGTGAAACAAGCTGGCTAGCTTCAAAAAAATCACTTTAGCTCTACATGTTTTCTACAGAGTGGATATTAAAGCCCAAGTTTTGTAGGCAGTGCACCCTGAAAAGCATGAACCTTTTGGCAACTATAATAGAATTGCACCAGCAAATTTGAGTAGTTATACCTAGCCCTGTCTATTGGTGTGAGTGGACAAGAAAGCTGGAAAGGTAGGTGCTCAGCATGGTTCAAACAGTATTTCTGCAGTACAGAGAACGTGGGTACAAGGCTTGTCCTGGCTAGTCTGGAACTGCGGGTGATGTCTGGAGATTTGGGGTTGTCCTCGGGTGTCCTCACATGTCCTCGGGAGAGGCAGAGCTCTCCCTTCTCCCTGCACGAAGGTGTCAGAGCTGTGGTGAGGAACAGCATGGCTCCATTCCCAACACAAGGCCCCTCATTTGGACCCTTTTCTTTCTTTCAATCAAAACAACCAAACCTGCAGATTTTTAAGGGACACTGTAATGATTAAGCGGGAGAGGTATGGTCAGAGTCCCCAGTGCACTAATAAGCCTTATGGGGACCCCATTTCAGCCCCCTGGGGCCATCAGCCCCTGCCCCAGTGACGCCACAGCAGGGCTGGTCTCCAGCTCCCCATAGCCCTGTCCTGCGTGGCCATGGGTCCCACCGAGCCAGGCCCACCCGCAGGCCACCAGCCTGGCCTTGGCCTGTACCTGTCCCCAGGGAGGTGCCCAGTGCCTGTGGTGGGGCTGCTCTCGTGCCCCCCTGGCTGCCCTGCTCCTGGCTGGGGCAATGGGACGGGCCCTGGCTGCCAGGCCCTGCCCAGCCGCCCCCAGGGAGCCCCCATGGCTCTGGGTGCCCGGCCATGAGGGACCCCCCGTCCCACGCAGCTCCCTGGCAGGTACACTAGGGAATGTCCAAAATGGGAGTCACTCTTCCTCTTGCATCCCAGACCCAGAAATGAGCAGGGGAGATGCCAGTTTCCCCCTCCTTGTGCTGGGAATGTGGGACACCCGGGCATTGTCTCCTGTGCCACCAGTCCTGGGGAGACCTGCTGCAGAAACAGCCCTGCCATAGGCTCCGGGCGAGCACGGCCCAAACAGCCACCAGCACCTTCAATGTCCAGAGGACTTCCTATGGCTTTCATTTTGCCTTACGGACCCTTGTGCTAGTGACCACATTGGAAAATGACTTGGGAAATGGATTTGGGAAATTATTCAGCACATTTGTCCCCACAGCCTGTGTCCATGATCTATTTAACTGACCTGTCTGTGACAGGGTTATCTGAGCACTGAGACTTGCTGCCTTCTCCTTGCAGTCAGCTGCAGACGCAGGTGCAATGAGCCACAGAGGAAAGCTGCGCCTGGCTGCCAGTGCGACAGCGGCTGCAAGGTGCGTCGGGACTGCTGCTGGGACTACGAGGACACCTGCGTGGAGCCAAGTATGTTCCCTTACAGGCAATGCTCACTGGTTTCCATTTTAGTCTGGGTTTGTTTTTTCACGTGATAGTAATAGGAAAAGGATAAATTCTCGTATTTATGCTGATATTTGGAAGTCATGTCACATTCCCTCGGGGAGGGAAGGACGTGGCACTGTCAGTTGCTGCTGCACTTAGATGGCTAGAGGGCCACAGCTTGGTGACCCAGCAGGACACAAAATCTTGCTGTGTCTTTCTTAAGTCAGATCCCTGTATTTTTGTCCCCCATGGATAACCAAAGCACTTGCAGTGCATGTTTCCTGGCCCAGATAAAGCTGTGGATGAGCATGAGTGAAAGTCGTAGGTTATCTTTGACCGGGGCTCTGAAACAATGTCGCTGTGCCGGCTCCTCTTGCGCTTTTGAAAATGAACGTGTGTTTCCCGGTCAGGTGCGCTCTCAGCCTCATGCAGCGCTTGGCGGGGGCCTGGGGTCGGTGGAGCGCACTCATCTTCCAGGGGACCGGCCTGGCTCTGCATCCAGACCAGACTCCTCCCCAGATACTCTCTCTGCTCTCCTGGCAGCTGCTGGGATGTTTCTTCATCTTTATTGCTTTTTCCACCCGCTTCAGCCCTTACATCTCTTTTTTGCTGTCTGCTGGGAATCGCATACAAAAGCAGGAAAATGATCTGTTTCCTTCTCTTTCTGTTCTGTAGGAGAAATATGGGTTTGATGATTATATTTTTTTAGATCTTCCTGGAAGGGTGGAAGGCATTGAACAGGGTGACTTTGGGACACCTTTGTAAAAGAAATTATTCTATGCCTCTGTGGTACCATTCAATGGCCACAGAAATAGCCTTTATGTGTTAAACTAAATCTTGAGTTTTCCTTTCAGATAAAACTTCTAAAGCCACTCAAGCAGGACATGTAAATTATAGGTTAACAAAAACTCTTCTTTTTTTTTCTTCACCTGTTTGTGGGATTTCCACACAAAGGAGTTTACATAAGGTTCTGTGAAGTGAATCATGATCTTTTCCTTCCAATTTTCAGCCCGATCTTGGAGGTGCACTAATTTCCGTTGTGGTGAGACACGGATACCTGGAAGTTACTGTTCTTGTTCTGATGACTGCTTGCAGAAAAAAGACTGCTGTGTAAACTACAACAGCGTTTGCAAAGGTAAATCAAAAGTCAAAAAGATTCATATATAAATTGTCCTGTGAAATAAATAGATGGGCAAACGTGGCAAATATAAAGGTAGATGCATTTGTTTCTCAAGATTAGAGTCTTACAGTGGAGTTTTGGAAAATGAAGATGTTTTGAGGTGAAGCTTTTGGTATTTTTGACTGGGAAAAAGATGGTTTCTGGAGAACAATGTGAATGTGTGTCATTCATAAGAAAGACAATGTTTTGAATATTGCAGCAGTATACCAAATTGTGGGGTTTTTAGGTTGTTTCTTTTTTTTTCAAAAATAGACAGGGACATGGTTCCTGCTTCAAAATTCATGCAATCCAAAGTGCATATTGTAGTAATCATCTGTCATTTAAGATTTCCCATCCTTTTTATTTTTTTTTTAATTTTCAGATTGGGTTTCTTATGTTTTACTGATTTCTGAATATTTTTGTTCATGGCTGATTGTTTCATACAGGCTCTGGCTAAACACATAAAGAATAGCACTGGTAAAATCAGATTACAGGAATGATACCTGAGGAATATACCAGTGACATAAAACACGGTATCTGTTATCAGAATTCCTTTATATTGTGAGGCGGCAGAGGTTTAAGGCAACTCCTGCAAAATTATATTTGTCACCTAAACCCAAATTAAAGTTAAAAGCAGTCAGGAGTTTGACTAGGTGCTAAATTGATTGACCCAGTTAAGGTCACTGTACATCCCTGCCTTTGGCTGCTTACTGGGAGAGAAGCTTTCTGTGGTGAGCCAAGAACTTCAACAGCCACTGCTTCTTCTCTTTTCTTTATATTTTTTCCTTTCTGGGATGCTTTCCTTCTTTCTTCTTTTATTGACCACCCTTATTTCTTCCAAAGAGATGGGCAAACTTTATCATAAATCACTATAGCTGTGAAGCAGGTGGAGAATATTCAAAGGAGAACAGAAAGAATTACTTGGAATTTGGAAGCCATGGTCAACAAGGAAAGACTGAAGGAGTTTGGGCTCTTTACAGAAAAAAAAAAAGAAAAGGCTAAAGGGAGCCCTGGCAATCATCTCTAAATGTGTAAGTGGTATCTGCAAAAAAAGAAGGCAGTAATCCAGTGTGGACAGGATACAGTTCCATTTGAAACCAGATAAACTTCGGCCATAGTGATTTCTTCTCCATTTTGTTTGTTTGCTTGTCTGTGTAGTGTATGTGTTTTGTTTTCAACTTACAATTGTAAGCATTAGCCCTTTCAGGGTTTGAGGGCCTAATAGGTTGCACTAAATGATTTCTAAAGGTATCGTTAGCCCTACATTTCTATAATTCTGTATTGAAGCAGAAAAAGTACCAGGAAGAGCTCTAAAAAGATAAACCAGGAAATGTCTTTGTTGTTTGTGTGGGGTTTTTTAATGCTGACTCAGTATTTTCTTTTGTCCTTTTAGGTGAAATACCTTGGGTGGAAGAACCATGTGTATCACTTGAAACTCCTCAGTGTCCAGCTGGGTAGGATAAAATAATTTTGTCTTCTTAGCAAATAAAATCATTGTGATGGTCAGAAATACTGCAGTGGCCTGAAGCAGGTCTTCATGAGGTTTTCATATTTACTGAGAATAAGGTTCCTGCCCTGAGGAATATTTTATAGAAGCAGTTTGTGGCTAGCAATGTTTTTTCTTTCAAAAACCTTTGTCATTTTGTTAAACATTCATTTATCATTTACAGTTTAGAGCAGAGTACAGGAGTTCAAATTCAGATTGAAAGTCATTTTGCAAAGACCTGGAAAAATTGTTAGTTATCTCAAGGTTCATGTAGCACAAATTGTTCATAGTCTATTTTGAGTTACCATATTGCATCTGTGATAATTCAGATAAATAGCCTTATGCAAGCTGTAACAACTGTTAGAAATCTGTGATTGAAATTCTTTGTCTAAGTAAAAGGAGTTTTTTTACTTGAATTATCTGCAGGAAGAAAGGTATGTTAAAAAGGAAGCTATGAAAGTAGCCGTATATCTACAAACACCGGAACATGGTAATTCTGATGTCCACCTGTAGGTATTTTGCTATTTGTGCAGTATTGCAGAATCAAATGTAGAGGCTAGGCAGAAACACAGTTTAAAAAGTTGGTCTGAAAGAAAAATGAATTATTTTCTAGTTCAGTTATGGTATTTGTGATGTTATCCATTATTCTACCTATTTTACTGCTAATTTAGTTTAATTATAACAGTAATACCTGTAGCATTGTGGCCTCTTCATGGGTTCCTGCATGCACCTCCCAACATAGGTATAAAAATATACTTTTTAGGTTAACAAATAACTTGATGAGTTAACACAGTTCCATGCGCCAAAGCTTGGAAACTAGTGGAGAAGGGCTTCTTTAAGTGCTGTAAACAGCATTGCTATATAAAGCTCCATTTAATTTCAGATTCAAATCAAGAAGCTGTTTTATACAAACTGGTTTTATACAAACTGTTGATGCTGGTGTAATTCTGTGTTTTGGAAAGACCACTGCAAATGAAAGATAGTGATTACTGCCTGATGTGAATATATAACCTTTTTTAATAGTTATCACTCAAAGTATTACTCCAAAAAATGGTTTGGAGTCAGTTATCAGTAACTGCATTTCATCAATCATTTTCTCCCCCAATATTTTCCAGGCTTATGTAGTGAACCATTCCTATAAATTACAAATAGTTGGGGGTTTTTTAGATACTATGTGTAATGAAGCCTCTTTCAAAAAGCATTTTTAATTTAATTGCATGTTTACAGTTTTTATGTTTCTTTATGTTTCTAAGGAGACTGTAGAATATATAATGATTGTTAACAAAAAGACCGAATTTGCAGAACTGGATGACTTGATCCTACTGATTTTGTCACTTGGTGTTATGAAGAAAGGTGCTATAGCACCAGCACTTTGTAACCGCTAACACATCTTTCTTTTAGGTTGGTTAAGAGGAAGCATGTTTAAAAACTTTGAAGTTTATTTTCACAGCTAGCACCTCCTAGTTAGAATTTTTGGAGCAAGATTTTGAACACTATTCTAGAGATCAGCTGCAGTTTGTGCCTATTTTATCATACCTACTGTATGAACTCAGATCTGAGGCTTTTATCCTTGTTTCTTTACATAAAGTCTTACCCTAAGCACATTAGCAGATGCTGCATTCCTTTTGTAGCTTTGAGTTCAGTTTGTCAGGGGCCTTGAGGCAAAAAAGTGGTCTCCAGCTCCATGAGAGCTGGGAAACTTGAAAGAAATAATCCATAAAGAACATGGACCGCTTAGTGATGTCTTCACAAAGGAAATGTGGTAAAGTATCAGATTAGCACAAATCTGCCATTGCAAAGAGATTACGTTTCCCGGTGCTGAGGCCAATTGACCCTAACTGCTTGCTGGGCGACTGCTGCCCTTTTACAGTCCTTGTGCAGCTGCCCTGAAATATTTTTTTAAGATGCATTAAGAGACAAGAGACAGAATTCAACCCATTACTAGGTACTTTGGCTGTACTATACTCTGGGCTTGTATTTGGATGCTAGTCTGCAGCATTTTTTATTTGTATTTGTAATTAAATATTTGTGATTAAAAGATTAACAAAACCAAATTTCTTTTCCGAGGTTCTATATATACTGAGTAGCTTGTATTTTATTCCTCCAGTGTTTTTTTTCAGGAGGATTGTGTATTTGCTCTCAAAATTGAACTGTTTGTTTATCTCACACTGTGGTATTAATTCTGGGAAGTACATGGAAATTCTGGATCCTGCTTTTAAAAGTAGAATTTATATTGTTGATAAAGATCTTAACAAGTCACCAACTCTTCAAACTGCTTTATGATGATAAACTCATATTTTCTTGTAGGTTTGATTTGCCACCACTTATCCTTTTTTCAATGGATGGGTTTAGAGCAGAATACTTGCAAACTTGGAGTTCTTTGCTGCCAAATATTAAAAAACTCAGTAAGTTACCAAGAGTGCTTTGACTATTTTCTTTAAAAGTCTACATGCAACTTCTCCAGTCCCTTTTGCTGTTGTCATGCATATGTGTTGCTCAGCAATAAGAAAATCACAAATCGGGTCTCCCTCATCAGTTGTATATTTTCATTACTATATGTTCTACATTAATTCTTGTATTTGAGTGCACAGCAAACATGACTTTTTTTAACAAGGCCTCTAATACTGGCCAGCACCTTTTTATTAAATAAATAGTTTGAAATATACATTCAAATACAGTTTAAGACTGAAAAAAGTTCCAGAGAAGGATTTCCTGCATTCTCTGTACTCCATTTAAAAATTCTAGCTGATAAGGAGACCATCATTAAAGTACAATGCAAAGTGAAAATGCATTGGGTTATTGGGAAGTTTTCCTCAAAGATGCACTTTTTCAAGTGAGGTATTTTAAGCTATTAAAGAGAAGCTGTGTATTTAAAAGTATATCAGTGAATATTACTATATTAGACTTAAATGCTATGTAATTTACATATTGGTATAATTTACTATATTGATATGATTGCCGTAAGGTTCAGCTAACTGTTTTCCACTATTTCTGAATATTGGGAGAAAGAGTAAGTTGAAGATCTTTAGCTTGTGCTGTAAAGGGCTCTAAAAAGTG
>VYZW01002997.1:106645-140932 GCA_013401315.1 Balaeniceps rex | reverse complement strand
TGGTGCTTAGTTGCCGACTGGGGCTAAACCACGACAGGCGGTAACCACTGTGTTGCTGCTTCATCCCTCAATAGCAGCCTAAAGCACTTACCTTGCACCATAAGGCACGGAGTCCTACCTAAGGCACGTCCTACTGACCGGTCCTCCAGCCTGTCCCCAAGCTGTCACACATGCTTGGCAAAGCCACCTAGGCTGACACATCTGCCTGCAAGAAAGCTGTGCGTTGGCACTGGAGCACATCAGGCTGCAGAGCTTTGAAACATTCACAGCGTTTTTCTGTGCCGCAGCATTAATAAGATGGCCAGAATCATGTAGCTCCAGGCACATTACTTGACATACTTGACATGCACCGTTTGGGAGTTTGTTTCTCTTCAAAATAGAGATGGCTAGTAATTGTTTATTTGTTACATTTCACAGTGAAAAAGATGCCACTAGATGGCCAAAGTTGGCAAGATGGTAATGCCAGCCACACGTTTTTGCATTGCTGCAGTGTCACTTTGTCACAGAAGATTGCAATAAGTGCTGTTCCTCCTTTTTTTTTTTCTTTTCTTTTTAATCACATTTGAATTTGGGCAAGTGGGAACTCAAGAAACAACCTGCAGCTGATGTCTTTTCCAACTCTCTTCTCAAGAAATCTGCTTGTGACACATAGTACATTGCTCAATTCCATTTTCAGGTCACTTTAATATTGGAACGTATTTCTTAAAACCTCCTTCTCCAAAATCTCTCTCTTTACCCTTGAAAGCTGAAAAATCAATTTTTTCAAGAAGTAGAGAAAATTTTTGTTCCTTTTTCTTTGCTACCTTTTGAGGACAACATGATCTACACTTCCACAGATCAATTTTGCAGGAGCCTGAGCAGCCGCTAACCTCATTAATTTTAGTTATTTTTCGCTATTTCTGGGGTTTTTCTCTGTGTCCTTGGACATCCTGCTGCTATTCATGTTTTCAGAGGGCTTGCTTTGTTTGCTTGGTTTGTTGGATTGGGGATTTGTGAGAAGGGTGCTTTGGAACTTCTTTTGCACAACAGAGGCAGAGGCACTTCTTGACAATTTTCCATCCATTTTCTTGACATCAGAAAACCAAGGGATAAATGAAATGCTTAAAAGAAATAGATACTTCAAGGTAGTTGAAGACAAGGACAAAGGTACCAGAAGAAGGGGAAAAAAGGAGGCAGTGAGGGCTGTGTCACCAAATGATAGGTTGAAAAATTAAGAATCTAAGAGTGGTTTTCAGGGTCAGATAGCAGGGTGAAAATCAGGGTGCATCAGCCAGATGAATATGTACTGAAGATTTGTCAGAGGGATAGAGAGGAGATGAGGAAGAGGTTTGTGAGCAATGATGAGGATCATTGGAAGAGCTGAAAGGAACAGGTATGTTGTGAGCTGTAAGAGGGGAAGAAGAGTTGTGCGCTGGATGAACTACGTGTGATTCCTGGGGTCCATCCATAGCTACTCACCAACACAGAGGCTGATGCGCAGCAAATGGATGCGAACTAAACCCAGAGATGCTAACTTTGTCTTTGAGGTGGTTAACAGTACGCACTCTTTTATATTTTATTTTTCATTTAAATCATTGCTAAGCAAGAATGCAAAATACTCATGTCAAGGCACTTAGTCTTCTCATTCATCTGCAAATACAATGATACACTTTTTATTGCTATACAAACAATAAATATCAAACTTCAAGCTGTTTAACTGCATAGTCAGTAACTCTATTAGACCCTCTAAAACCTCTGGGACTAGCAAATGTCCAAGATGCGATATTCAGTGGGAGAGACTTCATTCCGGACAGCTTAGGCTCCATTTGTCCTCACAAAGTACATATGGAGAATGAGGTTGTGGGTGATCATAAAAAACAATAAAACAAAAACTTCAGATTAAATAAATGATGAGAACTATGGTTTTACATAGCTTTCGGCTCATGATTCTAAATAAGTTTTCTGTGAGTTTGAATAAGTGTGACCAAGGTAGAGATATGTGCACACTCCCCCTTTTTTAGGTTTCTCTTTTATATAAAAATTACTGCAGGAATAACCCTGTGAAAGCTTCTGGGACTTCTTTAATTTCTATGGCCTTAAGGTAGAGCTCCAGGAGCTCCTGGGATCCACCAGTGAACGACCACGATTCAAGAATGTGTGCTGTTGCATTCCATTATAAAAAAGCCCGTTTGAAATCAGGATATGTAACTAATTCATATATGCCATCGGGCAGAGTTATATTTGCCTTAGAAATTATGTTGTTATTGCCTTAATGTTATCAGTTCTACTCCATGCATTTAAGGCTTCTTGAGTTCTCTCCTAGTTAAGTGTCCCTTGTTGAATGGGGGCCAACAGTGAAAACTATGCGCAGAACTGATGCCGTTCTCCCTGTCAGGACTCATGCACAGGGCATGAGACTTGCACAGTTGTCCTTTGCCTTGTACAGCCTCACAGCTACGTGTATACCTTACACATTCCTAGCTCCGTGCCTTGTCCTCTGCCCCCATGACGGGAACCTCCTCAAATGGCAGACAGCTCATCCGAAACAAGCTGTCCTTCTGCGCCTGCAGCTTGAGATCACTGAGTGTAAAGGCAGATACAGTGCAGCCATGTCACATCACAGGCTCTGCGTTCAAGCAAGCAGTACAGGAAGGTAGTTCCCTTGAGAAGACACGTTCCACATCATTTGACCTGACATGACACTGCCTTTTCTCAAGAAGACAGCTGAGAGGTCTGTGTTCAGAATCAGCAGAGAATTAGGTCCTCTTCCAGCAGCGCACTCCTCTCCAACAAAGAAGTATGAGCAATCACATCCTTATTCAGCAAAGCATGCTGTGCAATGAAACACTTCAGGTATTTCTAAAGCTGCACTAAAGAAAGGGGATGGAAACATCTCAAGGCTTCCCTGAATACCAGTAGAATTCAATATGCCCTCTCTTGCTTTGAGTGTTAGTGTGGATAACTTTGTTATTTAAAATCAAGCAAATTTTTTTTTTTGTTTGCAAAGGGAATGAATCTGAAATCAAGATTCATTTAATCACAACCTAACTCTATAATCCTGATAGGAATCTTTGTATTTCATTTTGTATTTTCAGAAAAAAGATTAAATAAAAGGTATTGCTGAAAGAGATTCTATTTCTGGGACTTCAGAGTTCTGCTAAAATTAACATGAAAATCAAATCAGTATATTAATTTCAGAGTGTGAAATATTTGGCACCTAGAACCCTATCAGCTTTATGCAAAACCAGATGGTTTTGACCAAAGGCTCAAATACTTGTGTCCCTTCCCAAATGCTTTCAGCTCAAAAATTATCCAGAAACTCTCCTCCAAGTGAGCATGTGTGGTCTAATCCAGTTCCACTGAACTTGCTGGACACGTAAATGTAAACTTTCAAAGGTAGTGGAGCAACCTATGAAGAGCGCTCTAATGACTGCCTGCAGTCTCACTTTGTTTTGACCAAGTGTCATCAAAGGAAAAATTTACCAAGCAATCTGCTGGTTTTCCCCCAAAAAATTTTCCTTAGCCTTAGGAATTTCTCTTTTTCTAAGGGTCCAAAAAGATGATGAAATGTAGAACAAATGATTATTTTAGTCACAAAATAAACTTAATTTCTCTGGTGCCAGTTTTGTTCTATTTCTTTCTGATTTCATCCTAGCCTCAAGTATCTGTGACTGCTCTATCACTGCAAGGCTTTGACCCTTATGTTTCCTTTTGTGTCCTTTCTTTGGATAATTCTGCTGATGAACACTCGCCCACCTCCCTGAAATATATCGCTATAACTGAGTTCACAGCTGGGGTAGGTTTGCAATCTGCCATTGTTAAAGAGAATTTTCATTAAGTTTAACTGTTTGGGTTTCAGGTGTGATTTCAGGAAATCTCATTTAGGGACAGCTATTAAGAGAACGGTCCTCTGCGCAGCGATGCTCCTCTTGTGTCTGGCAAGAGTGATGCTGGCAGCCTGTGTCAAGGCTTCTTTTAGCCCTTTTGGGGGTAGAAATCTCACCCCACTGGTGTCTGTTCTTAGTGTGCAGCTCAGTATGTGTCTGAGGAGACCTGGAACGAGAGCTGTCATCTGATCAACGTGAGAAGAGCGTGTTGAGCAGAGGACAGGATGAGCTTCCTACTGCTGTATTGCTGGTGGTTCTATGTGAGTCACATAGAACCTGTGGTTGCTGGAGAGCCTGTGTGTAAGAGCAACAGCCTGTGTCCTCTAGCTCTTAAATGTGGACATGTGTATTTTCCTCTTCTGTCTGGTTTTGGTAGACTTTTGTGAAGGGAAGCTCAAAAACTATTTAGGAGCTGGAACCATACAGTGTAATGATGCTGGACCACAATATTGGGGTGGCTTAATCCCCTGAATGAGGGATGAAATGAATCATAAAAGATTTAAAGCTTTTGTAAAAAGAAGATTATTCTGTTACTCGTGCAACATCTTTTCCAAGTATTGGCGCCGTGAAATAATTAACTGCAATAATCTTGAACGGGTAAATTACTGCTGCATCAACCTTGACTGTCACAATAGTTTGTTAAACATTTTGAAACACAGCATCAGAGAAGTCATAAATAAAACAAAGAGAAGGTGAATGAATAGGACGGAGAGCTCAGTCTAGTTCTACCACAAACTTGCTAATCTCTAAATCATGCCACCTTATCTAATGCTGACTGATGCAGTCCTATGCATTAAACAGTACCCGGGGAGAGTGAGTTTGTCAGAATCTACAGCTCTGTCTCATTTCCCACCCAGTACAAGATAAAGCAGCACTTTTTCTCCTTCCGCTTCTCTCTTGTCTGTTCAGTTTATGAGGTCTTGAGACAGGGTTTGTCTGTTACTCTGCGTTTGTACAGCGCCTCATGTGCTCAGAACTCATGGAAGTTCTGAGTTAAATTGCAGCCTAGAGGCCCTACAGGAAAATAGTGAGGCAAAAGAATAACAGTGTACCCATCAATCCTGTAATATCCTGCACACTGACAATGTGAAAAGTCTCCTGAGAAATACATCAGATAAACAGACATAGATCTGAAATACGGGTGTAATCACTCACAGACGCAAAGAGGGAACGAGAATGCTGATCCCAGATATCCACATCCAATGCCCATTTGGTTGATTTGGACTTCAAAAACTACGTTTTTTCCTAAGAAGGGAAATACAAAATTTCCACTAACATAACCCTGAGCTTTTTTACTGGTGACTATTGCTAAAGTTCAGACACTGGCTCTTGTGCACATGTATCTGCTCTAGGTAAGCATGGGAATTTTGTGCCTCGGGTGCCAGGCAGCATGCAATAGATATCCATGCCACTAAATGATCCAGTGAATGGGTAAAAGGAGAGAAGCTCAGAGTATTTCAGCGCTTTGGAAATGTCCTAGCAATCTGAGAAAGCATTTTTTTAGTATTTTATTAGGTACGTACATAAAGTAGTATTTTTTGTAGCTAATAAACAATTTATCAGCATCAGTGCGTTTTAAGATATAGGATAAGAGTAATAGTGATGTGAAGTTGGGATTTGAAAGCTATGTGAAACAATGCAGTATACTCAAGACTGATAAATCAATCAGCATTCCTGACAACCTCATGTTCCATGACATAAATTTTTAAGGAAGAAGAAATCTCTAAGAAGACATGCTTCATGAAAAAATCATGGAAAATGAAGTAAAGACTGCAACTGCATGACTACAGCTAGTGAAAATGTGCATGTAGTAATTTATTGAATCTGATAAAGTGTATACTGAGAAATAAGAGCGTCCTTGTATATATTGCATATTAAATGGATGGAAAAAGTTTTAATCCATGTTATTAATGTTTTGGGTTGTGAGGGTTTTTTTAAACTAAATTCAGAAATTCAAATGTCCGGAAACCATGGTAACCATGTATATCCAGTAAAGTGTTATTAATTGCTGCATGTAATATATCCTACACACCAATATTTAGGTTGGCTACAGCCCACAAATGATTCTTAAGAGAGCATAAACCTTCAGTTATTCTTATTTCATAATGTATAACATTTTCATTAAATGTTTTTCACATTCTTCAGAAAATTATATATCAGGACTTGTCTGATTCCAGTGTCCAGGGAAGTTTGGCAGCTGATGTCAAAGTATGGCCCTGCTTCAAGGGTTTAGATGGAAGGCATCCATGGAAAATTTCAATATGGTGTAAAGTAACTGTGTATAATTCAATATGTGACAGTGCAATCTGCATGCGGCAAGGAAACAAACAGCCTAGGATATCAGCCTCCTGAACCATGATGATTCCTTCACCAGTGTCTCTCCTCCACAAAATGGGATGTGAATTCTGTGGTCTGGACTGGTTTATGACTAAGCAATACTGTGGAGCTTTAAGCCTCTGAACCTCTTATAAGCTCAAGGGAAAGTAAGGATGCTTAAAGCTTGGTAAGGTAATACAATATAAAGAATCAAACGAAAGGCTAAGGTGGCCGCTGAAAGATAAAGTTCCTGTTTAAACACAAAACAGCTCTAGCAAGCAGACAGTGACATGACTTAAAGTAAGATTTTGTTCACCACATTTCATGGGCCTCCAGTCCTCATGGCAGTTACTCAGCTATCAGTTGATACTAGGAATGAGCACTGCTATTACAGGTTATGGATGTATTCCCGCCAGTTCCTCTCAGAGGTATCAGCGGCTTTAGGTAGTAGTTTCTGATAAGGCACTACATATTCAATCTCAGTAGCAGCTTTGTAATTGCTCTTTTTTTTCTAATAAAATAATTTTTAAGAGTGTTACGCAGTGTTTTGCTATGGGATTGGGGTTCTTTGGTGAACCTTACTGCTCTTTTTTGAAAAGTGTCCTGGAAAATGCTCTTTGAAATACTGATATATACTAGGTGGAGGACCAAAGCCTTGCAGGTAAACAGAAGCAAAAAATAGAAGTTCAAGGAAAATTCTGGAAATATGATGCACAAAGCTTGCTTTCCTTCTTACTCAGCACAGTGATGACCTGTGACTTCTCTCTAGCTGTGCTGTGATTTCTTTTTCCTCTGGAGTAATTATAAATTGATCACAGGCAGGAAGAAAAGATGCAGTTTTTGGAACACAAGGTGGAAGTGCATCAGAGTTCCTGGTCAACTTGATTTGGGATTTGTCACTTTTCCAGTTTAAATAAAACAAAGAATGATCACCTAGGAACCAGTCTGTAAGAATCAGAAAATCATACAGCAGTCTGGCAGAACAAAAATTATAAACTATGCAATCTGTATCGGTAGCAGAACAAAATATCCATATTTTTGACAGTCAGAGAGACAGTAGTTCTACACAGCTGCTGGAATCCAAATATTAAACAAACATGTTTAAAAAAAATCAGCTTCTGAAGTTTGTTCACTGATGATGCTTTACAGGCTACTTCATAGGTTGCGGCTCTTGGGCGTGCAGGGGAAGGACGCTGGTGCATCCTGGAGGAAGAAATAGCACATGTCCTTTGAGGTTTGCTTAAAGGATGAAAAAAGTGTCTGGAAAAGGCTCTGAAAGCAAACCAGCGTGGTGAACAGACAGAAGTGGTGTGGTTTGGATGGCCTCCACCTCGCCAGAAGGGAGCGCCGCCGTCTGCGGGGCAGACTGGGCAGGGCAGGAGAAGGCAGCTCTGCAGAAACATCACACGGGTGAGGAGTGGAAAGAAGTGGAAGTCGATAGCAATCAGTTTAGATTAGAGTCTGGGAACCATGGGAAAGGGAGAAATATGTGGTCAGTGGAGTGAAGGCAGGTCACAAGGGCTTTTTCTTCAATAAGGCTGACTCCTGCAGTGGCTGTTTTTCACACTTGAAACTGCTTTCTGATTTCAGATTTTAAAGAGCTTATGTAAATGTTTCCCATAAGTACAGTAATTATTTGATCTGACTTTGAAATAGTGCTGAAAAAGCAAGTTTTATGATCGCTGATAAAGGTAATATAGAGGTAAAAATCCTCACAAGACCCATCACATTTGACATATAAAGTGTCCTGTTCTTATAAACGTCTGCAGGGTACGAAATGACTTGGCTGACAAGTCGTATCTATTAATAGACAGATACCGTGTATTCATATATATGAAAATGATCCTCTGAAGAGTCCATTTAAAAAAATACTGACATTGTAGTAGAGATCAGACCCCTGCCTCACCAGCTATGAATAAAACGTATTCCTTCACAGTGCTGTTTGAGCTGCATATGTTGGGTTATATTCTGCGGCATCAGCAGTATTCATCTGTTGTTCCCCTTCAGTGAAAGTAGGGGAGAATGTTTTGTCTTTGCTTTATTGGTGATTTTTCTAAAATGTTCACATCCTCTTCTTTAAAGAAGATTCTTTAAAATGTAAAATTGTTCTCCCAACATGCAGTGGATGAAATAATAATAGCTGTTGGTTTAGTTCATTCCCCTATATGCAAGAGACAGTTTGACTGGCTTCAGCCATGTGATAAATTGACTTTAAGGCCCTCCATACTGTGGCAATATTCCCATACTTGATTTTATTTACCTTTCCATTTCTGACTTTTCGCTCTTCAGCACAGAAGAAAAACAAAGGGAGATTAAAAAAAACCCAAACCACAAACACAAAACCACACACACAAAAAAAGAAACAAAACCCCCCCAGGCCTTCAGGGGTTGGCGTGAAATTCTTTTTAGGTGTTTTATCGGTTAAAGACATCTCATGCCTCAGAAGTATGATCTCTGTTCAAATGGGAATTATGATGAAATGCAGGACTAAGAAGTCTCTGAAGTCTAGGACTTCTACAAGGATACACAGTGTTCTTCTACGCCTCATTAAGCTTGCCTGAAATGACCCAATCAGTGTTGAAAAAGTTCAGAAAAGATGAACTACTTGAGAATTTATATTTTTTTTTTTTTTTTTTTTTAACTTCACTCATTGTAGGGTCATAGAGCAGAGCTATAAGAAATGCATGTGGGAGCTTACATTTACAGGGCAATTTATACAGGAGTGCACAAACGCATAGTGATTTTTTCACACAAGTAATATTTGGAAGCACCTGGCAACTGCTTTTTCAAGACAAACCTATGTGGCAATAACCTTCGAAAGCAACACTGCATAAGGTAATTTAAGAAGTCAGATTTTTCCAGAGTGGAATGTGGCTGGGGAATTCAAAATCTATGGCATTAAGTGGGATTTTGTTACTCGTGAAAATGTACCTTTATCTCTTTCTTGCAAAACATTTTCCGATTGTTGCCTTGAAATTCTGTCATAAAGGAGTTGCTGTATTCCTGTACGGCAAATACTGGGGATGATTTCAGTTTTCTGTTGCTTCTCTCCAAAGCAGGACTCCCATGAGATCAGGAAGGAAGGAATATATTCAGTTTGAAGCCAGTTCTCTCAGGCCATATTTAAAATAATATACTTGATGACTGGCGTTCTAAATGGGACATAAATTGTGAGAGTAAGAAACCTTTACTTCCAAATATTGTTATATGTAACTATTTCTTTTTTTTCCCTATAAAACAATAAAACAAATTTCACTCTAAGCCAAATCTTCAATTCTGACAGCGCTGAGTGATAATGAAAGTACTTCTTTCCATTTAAACTACAACTGAATTTTGCTTCTGTATTGATAATTTCTGTACCTACATCCTAGAGAAGGTGCTCTTTGTGCTGCACACGTGGGCTGGCACAAAGAAGCATCCCGCTCCTGAGGTCCCTACCACTGGAGCCTGCCCATCCAGCTTCCAGTTGGTTTTCCTAAATTATGAAAGTGCTGACAGTAGGTTGAAGACAAAGCAAAACTGTTTGTCTTTCTCTATGGAGTAAGGGGGTATTTTCCCTAATTCAACAAATTCAACAAATACACAGTTCACTTTGTCAGTTTTCATCTCACTTTGTGATGCATTTGTCTGCAAACTTTACCAGACCTGGCAAGTTTAGATAAAATATTTCGATACTTCATTATGCTAAAACTCCCCAGATCCTTTATAATGGGATTTTCACGGTATCTGCAATATAGGAAGCAAGAATTTTCTTTTACTAAGGACATGACCTATATTCATCTTCCCTTGAGAAGGAAGTGATGGAGAATAACTACTGCCAAAATTAGTATAGTTTAAGGACTATCTGTTCCTTAATTCTTAATGGATGTCATTTGATAAGTATATGTAGTGATGACCATGTGGCATCAGTATGCTTGAGGGTTTCAGTATGGGAGAAATGACTTTTCTAAGACTGTTAGCGCTCTTGATCGTTGATGGAAGAAGAATATTTCTTGAACCACTTTGGGAAAAGCCGGTGAGTTTCAAGTGTTACTTGTCTGTACTAAAAGCACGGTATCTGATGTCGTCAAAGCTCCCATCTTCAAAACTTTGCTGTGCAGCAGATGTAAACAACAGGTAGCTGCTTGTGGTAGCAACGGAGAGAATTATGTTCCTGCATGTTGCCTGTGATGCAAGGCTTAACACATGAAGCCTTTCTCACATACTTTGAAGAAGCAGAGACTACTTCAATCCCTTCTCCTCTTTGACAACGTGTACAAAGCATGAAAGAAAGGAAGCTCAATGGATTTGAGAAGCACCAATCTGCAGAGCATTCAAGTGAGAAAAAAATCTGTTCATATTTTATCACACATTCTGTTATCTATTATCAACGATCTAAAAAATACTTGATAAATTAAAATAAATGACATGCATATCAGAATGCTAGTGCCTTTTACATACTGTGGGAAGATGATGAGTTCTCTCCAGTCCCGGGATGATGTTTCTTCACATGATGTCGTTTGGGATTCATGGAGTGCCCTAACTCCAAAGTCAATGATCTTCATTTGTCTCTGAATGTACTCCTGGCCAAACAAATGGCATCAGCCCTGTTTTAAGCAAAGATCAGTTGTATGAATTTTTTGACAAAGTAAAAAGCAGATTATTGCAGTATCACGGTAAGGGTATGATTCCCTAGTCTGGAGGAACACTCATGCTCTCTCTGTGCCAAGGAAGCTATCATTCTCATTTCCCTACAGCCTAACATTTCCCTTCAATCATCATTTCATTACCAGAAGAGACTGATGTTGTGGTCCGTGGTTAGAACTTTGCACTTGGAGCTCAACAAGCCAAGCTCCACAACCCAAGCTCCTAAGAAGTTACTGAATTATCAGACAAGAGACAGTAGGAAAATTCAAAAGATGAGGGACTACAAGAAGACAATGAAGCAATGCTGATCGACGTGACTGAGCTCAGCTGCTACCAAACCAGGGGAAACGTGTCTGTAGTAAACACAATTTTCACAGGCTGTCTTCGGCTACTCTCGAAAGGCTTGCTTCATTTTATTTCCTATTCCCCTGAAAACTGTTTCTTCCAGCAATTTTGGAATTTCTGCTATGAGAAGATCTGATATTCAGTTTTAATACAAATTAGACAGCCACTTTTTCACTGACAAGATCGACAGATCTAAAACTGTGAGCCCAAAGCACCTTTTCCCAGCTTATCAATTCTGTTCTGTCGTCATGCTTGTATTTTCATGCTCCTTCTTTTTTGTCTCTGCTACATTTTGCACATACTGGGGAATACAGATGTTTTTCATATAGTGGATTATTGTAGATGAGTTTTCCATGATAAAACAGTTCTCTAGCTGCCTATTCTCCACAGAAGTTTAAATAAAATATCCCCTGATTTGAAGACAGAATGATCAATCTGAATCACATCCCAGACATGCAAGCTTCAGAGCAGAAAATATAAAAAAAAAAAAATAAATATTTAGCATGAGTTATACAATATTGAAACCAAAGGAGATTTGAAGTCAGAATGGTGATATTTACAAAGCATTCTTGATTTTGATACCAAAAAGTGTTTAACCTGTTAAGGAATAATTTCTCAAATAAAACCACAGTTTCCTATATCTAACTTTCTAACTTTTTGTAGAATGTATCTCTGAAATGTGAATATGTACTGCTCAAAACTTCTGACTTGCATTTGGACAGGTTAAAAGCACATTTTACCTTTAAGTTTCTTTTGCTTCATAAATATGAGTATTCTGACTTTTTAAGGCTTTCTAATAATAAACTGTTTTTGTTATATCAAATATAACACTGATAGTCCTTGCAGGGTCATTTTCAGCCTAGTGGGAGCCACAATCCTCCTATCCCTAGCAATCAACCTCTCAATGCTTACTTACCCACCAGTGGGTGCTGAGGTTTCCACTTCAGAGAGCTCAGGTCCAAAGACCACTTGCTCCATTATCTCTTCAGTAGAACAAGAGTTGCCTTCTCTCTGCAAGAGGAAAGGCAGCCAAGGTAGGTTGCCTTCCATCTCCAGGAAAGGAGGAGAGACCTTCCAGAAAGAGAGAACGTACTACCACAAGTTAATCCTCCTCTTATTTGGCCTGAGTGTAAGAACTTTTCATGCACACTATACCTGCAATATTGTTGAGCATGCAAAGTGTGCTGCAGAAATTAGGCAAACACAGATCCATAAGGTTTTGTGCTTGTCAAAATTGTTTTAAGTACAAAGTCTTAAANCTCCTATCCCTAGCAATCAACCTCTCAATGCTTACTTACCCACCAGTGGGTGCTGAGGTTTCCACTTCAGAGAGCTCAGGTCCAAAGACCACTTGCTCCATTATCTCTTCAGTAGAACAAGAGTTGCCTTCTCTCTGCAAGAGGAAAGGCAGCCAAGGTAGGTTGCCTTCCATCTCCAGGAAAGGAGGAGAGACCTTCCAGAAAGAGAGAACGTACTACCACAAGTTAATCCTCCTCTTATTTGGCCTGAGTGTAAGAACTTTTCATGCACACTATACCTGCAATATTGTTGAGCATGCAAAGTGTGCTGCAGAAATTAGGCAAACACAGATCCATAAGGTTTTGTGCTTGTCAAAATTGTTTTAAGTACAAAGTCTTAAATTCCAGAAGATTTTAAGTCCCCTGACTTTCCAGGGTGTAGAAATGCTGATTGGCACGTAAAAGTCAACAAATTGGGTAGGTGCACATGATTTGCATGGCCAACAGTCATGATTTATCACACAATTTTGAGGAAGAAAGCCAGTTTTGAAACATAATCTTGTATTTTGTAGTCCTTTGTGAAGTAATTTAAACACAAGTAATCTCAAAAGCTTGATTTTTACATGGTGTCAACAAGCACATCTAATCCATTGTGCTACACTTTACTAAGGGATAATTGCTCATTTACAGAGAATATAAAACACAAAAAAACCTTAGCCATTTTTCCCCTCTAAATGATTCTTCAGTTTTTGCTTTATTTTCTATGTTTTTAAAACTTGGAAGGACTAGTTATGTGACTCAAGAAAGTATTTTTGCAACAGATGAGACTAATTATGCTGGCACTGTGAATATTTACGCTGTTCTAGCCCTCTTCATATCCTTATTTATGCATTAAACGTTAGGCAGTAATTTAACAATTATTTTAGCAAGATTGGAAATTACACAAGGATGGTGGCAGGGAGGAATAAGAAGACAACCAAATAGAAACCTGATTATTTCAGATATTACCGTTGGGATCATGTAATTAAGTGCATTCCTCATTTCATTACAAAGTTCAATGAAAAGAACAACTGCATTATTCTTAACAGTCACCAACCTTTTTTTTTTTTTTTCCAATTTTCATGTTGATCTCCTCAGTCCTCAGAAGGGCTACTGGGCAAAATGAGTTCTTGCATCTTTGATTAGGTTGAAAGCAATCTGATTTGCAATTTTTCAATATCAATTCGGTTGAGTGAGTCACTGTCGAGACGCCTTAATGTACAACAAGATTTAGTAATGGGCGACACTGTCAGATTGCAGATAGGTCACAAAATACTAGTAAATATGCGGGGGGTGGGAAAATGATGGGTTGGTTTGTGAGTAGCTCTGAAGCAGGAATAGAAAGACTGTGCTACCCATCCACTGTGTTTTCCAGTAAAGGAAGCCTTTACTGGCCAAAACTCAGCAGTACCCTAAAGGTACCAAAAAGTTTGCCTTTGGTTAATTGCGATTCCTGACATGATACGAAGCGGCAAGCGCAGTGGCGATTAGTCCTGTTAAGTGTTTGCTGCTGATGTCCATCGGTGTTAGTGGCCTGGCAAAGGCATTCACAGGGAGGGGTCAACAACGGACATCTTCTTTAGAACAAAAAGGTTTATCGTCTTGTAATTGAAATAAGAATACTTAGGTGTTGTAGTACATTTAACATTCCTCACCACACGCCTTCCAAAGGAAAGAAGTATCATGACGCTTATATTGCTGTAGGAAAAACTGTCTCACAGGAAGATGAAGAGGCTCATCCAGGTCATCCAACAGACTGGTGGCACAGCTAGGAAAAGCGTGAGTCTCTTATGTCGCAGTCTGATGCCCTGTCTGTGTTCCCTTAAATAAAAAGATTCGCAAACAGCAGGATGCTGCGTAGCAAAAACTCCTCATTAACTGATGCGCTGTGGATTTCATATCAACTCTTCTTTGAAAATCACTGGTTAGCTGTGAGTAACCCAGGCGTTTCCCATAAAAATACATGTAACACCGAAACCACTTGCAGCTACTGGGATACAAAGCGCATCTGTCAAAAGAAAATCCTCATTAATAAAGCATGAGAGTTTTGGCTGTTTCACAAAGCCTTAATGTGACACAAAACCCCTTCTCACTGCTTGTGATAATTTTGCCTTTGAAAAGAATGGCGTTTTCTAATGAGAGCTCACATTGGTGGATTTACTGCAAGCATGAATTTGATCCGTTCTTTTCTCTCTTAACGGCAATGAAGAAAGCAGGTGCAATGAGAAGAAGCAGTTGCAAAAGACACGTGAAAGCAAACACGCTGTTCTTAGCTCTTGTGGTTTTTTGCACATACCGTGGAAGTGGAGCCGATGCTGTGCACAGACTGGGGTGTGAATGCTCTTGCCATGCACATTTGGTGAATCACTCTCCGGGTGAAGGGGATGCTGCTCGGAACCAGCATTTGATTCATTTGCTCACGGCTTACCAAAATGCAGCCCACATGTTAATATTTATCGTATTAAGTAATCTCAGCCTTGGTATTCTGCTGAAAAAGTACAGCAGCAGCAAATCACTTGTTTCAGTGAAAAATTTTGCCATTTCAACAAAGATTCCAAATCTCTACAACAGCAACTGGTATGAAACTTGAGGCATTTACATTTTTAATTTGCCCTTGCCATGACTGGTTTTAATTAACAAAAATTATGGTGGCAGTGCCTGGCACAGATAGATGCTGGAACTAATTACCAAGATGGCGTGAGTTAAGATTTAAAATGTAGATTTAATTTTGGAAAAGAACAATATAGAATAAAAAAAAAAAAATCAACCCTACAGCCTTTATAAAGATAACAGATTGCACCAGTGAGATGACCCCTCTCTTCAACTCGCTTACAGGAAAGTAGATTTTGCCAGTGTATTTTCACGCAACACTCTGCTATATTTACTGTAGCCTTTCCCAAAGGCAACTGCACATACATTTGCGATTCCTATCCCTCTCTTTGATTAAACAATTGAACCCCCTTATAGGTTTTCTATTTTTACATATTTTGATCCAACTGGTCACTCTAGGGATACGTTTTCAAAGCTGCCTAGAAGTATGCAAAGACTATTGGAATTTTGATTGTACCACCTGGAGCCCTCAAAGGCAATGACATCTTCTAATTAACAAATGTCTCTCAGTATATTAAAAACGTATCCCCACAAGTTCATGGTTGAGAAAAAAAGATTTAGAAATTAGCTTGACTTGGTTTATGTTATGCTTTATTGCTCTCGTGTTTTTATATAGTAAGTCTTTTCAAAAAGTCAAAGAATAGGGGGAAAAAAAGAGCAGAAATGGGGTGCAAATTAGAAATGGAAAGAAAAAGATCAGAGAAAGGCTGGGAGAATGGGATTTCAGTCACATCTAGTAGTGATAAATCAAAGGTTTCCAAAAAGCTAGGTCAAATACATCTGTTGCTTTCCCCTGCTATATTTTACCCATACAGTCAGCAAGTGGCTGACTATTTTTCTGTGTAATCAGTGTAAATCATTTGGGTAACAGTCCTGTTTTGTGGACTAGCCATCTGTTACTACTTAATACCTTAGAATTAAAAAGTTTGGATATTAGAAGTCTCTTCTTTTTGTTGAGTTTAAATATATATTCTGCTTATATATTTTGCAACACGTATTGCAAAATGTTAATTTTGTATTCATGATTTTTAATTCATTTTCTGTGTTCCACAGATAACTTTTTTAGTAATGTCAGTCTTTGAAATAGTTGCTTTTTTAAAGTGCAAGTAACAAATTCCCTGAATTTCTTCTGTTTCTAGCCATGTTTAAGGTCCATGAGGGACGAGGGGATCTGCTTTGTCAGACTTTCAAGCCACAGGACTTCTTAGCCCTAAGGCTAAAGACTGGATAAAGTCACAAGTCAGAACGATGGAGACTCCAGACTTTGTTTTGCATGCAAACTAAACATCTCTCTTCTTAGCATCTCAGAAGAGACTTTTCTTTGAAATTATGGAAAAGTAGTCAGGGTAGCCTTCAGGGCATGAACTATTTTAGAAAGTCTCATTCTAATATTGCCCAAAGCACTAATGGTAAAGGCTCCCCTCTGGATTAAAGTGCATCTTTGATTAATTTTAATCGATTTCTCCATTTCATTACACTGAAACATAAAACATTTAGATTAACACCTATCATTTTCATAAGTTTCCCAAAAGTCAGAAATGATGCCAGTAATTTCAAACTTCCAACAGTTAACTTTATATTTGAGATGGATGTAAAAGCACTAGGTTTAATAAAAAAATTGTAGTCTAGCTGTAAAAGGATGCAATCAGCATGAAGCATGACTTTATGTTCTTTTTGGCTTAGCGTGATTTCATCTCTTTACTGGGATGCATCAAGATAATAACCAAAACATGACTTACTCATTTCTAGTGGAATGTAATCAATGACATAACAGTAGGTCTCCGGCAGTTCTCAAGTGTCTCTGTGGACCTCAGGGACAGAGGAGCTCAGGCTCCTGATCCATAGTGCAGCAGATGTACGTTCAGTTGTTGACCCATTCATATATATCCTGCTACTGCCTAATAGCATTTCCATAAGCAGCTTGTGAGAAGGAATTAATCAATGATAGTGTGGGGATGACGCATGCCTCTAAACTGATCAACAGTGTAAAGCTATAGTTGATAGGATTAAGCAATCAAAGGGCAATCAGTCTTTCAGATCGTAGACAGGTTATATATAGGAATGTATTGCAAATTCCAGAGGCTTTCTGAGTAGTTTGCTTCTCTGGCAGTTTGGGCTAATAAAACCAATCTTTTTTTAAGGAGAGTGGCAAAAACATATTACTTATTATAATACTATCTATTATGAAAAAAATACAGAATATACTTATTCTTATGTCGGTAAAAGAAAGTGCCTTAATTCTACAGACCCTAAAGGGTGCAAGAAATTAAATTGTAGAAAAAAATGACTGCCTTCTCACCAACATGATCAGGCAGAGGAAACAACCTGCAGCTCACAAATGCTACCCTGCAATTTCTTTATTAATATTACTGTTGTCTTAATAACGTATATAATAAATCTTCTCAGCCAGAGAGAATTTGATGAACTGATGCTTACCCAGTGTAAAATGATGCTCCTCTACTGAAATGAATGCAGCAGTGCTGAGTCATATGTGAAGTATAAATTACCTGGTTATTGTGAAAGTGGAAAAGAGAGATGATGGTGGCGTTTTGGGCGGACAGAAATTGCTCAGATTTGAGGGATGCTAAGTTTAAGATTCCAGCATATGCAAAAAGTGAAAACCAATCTTTCTTAACCGCAGCCCCCCATGAACTTGACTGATGCCTCGCACAAGTGAAGACACTTGCTTAATCACATTAAATCATTCCCTCAGAGTGGGAAGGAGAGTGAAGTGTGCTGCCCCAGACCTGACCCAAATATTAATTACAGTATATTTCCCCAGAAGTCACCCATCACATTTTCACTTCAGAAGGTGGCTGCAAATACTTCACTCTGCCAGGGAAATAGCACTTTTGGGGTTGAGATGGTCTTTAAGTAGGAGTGTTTATAGCCTTCTCGGTTAAGGGACCAGTAGGCACTACTGGAGAGCTATAAGAAATAGACGCTTAGGAAGCTCAGGATATCTTTAAAAACACATATTTTTTGCCTAGAAAGCAAATCCCTTTCAAGGACATCTGCTCAGTGAGACATCCTCTCCACCCGCATCCTCTTCTCTGCAGATAGAGCTCATGGTGCTAATGAGGACTACAGCCAACCCGCTAACCCCCTTTAGGTAAAAACCTGAATTTCCCACTGTTGTGAGATACAGCAGAAGCTTGGACCATTCACCCCTTGGCTGGAACAGAAGTAAATTTTCCTTTTGCATTCCAAGTGTTCCCAAACTTCCTTAATTTGCCTTAAAGAACCCCCTGTGAAGTCTGTGCACTCATGTTTGTATTTGTCATTTCTTAAACACCTGCAGTAAAGATAGACATCAGCTGGATTATATTTACATCTATCTGTATATAGTTACGGATTAGTGCATTAAAATGTCTTACTGGCTCTCTCAAGGCGTACAAGTACGTTCACCAGTGCAAACACTGCCACAGTTTTTGTTTGTGTCGTGCAAAATATTTTAACTTTCACCGCAGAGCTGAAAAACAACTCAACATGTCTGTCTGGCAAATTCAGGTGGAACATCCCGATTTCCTTCCAAGAACCCAGTTCTCTCCTCAGACTGCTGAAACTGGGGAATAAATTATCGAAAGGGTAAGAACTACCAACAGCCAGCACCAAAACCTTGCTAGCCCCTTCTCTTACAGCTGCAGATCTGAAAGTCCTCCAAAACAATAAATAAAAAGAGAATTCCCTCTGCAGATTTTAATCACCTCAGAAAACTAACTAATTTCAAGATTTTTGGAGATGCTTTGTGCTGCATTTCCATTGATTACTATTCCTGAGGAGTAGTTGCTCCCCAGTTGCAAACCACCAATAAAAATCCGCTCGGAGATGTTGTTGGTAGAATACAGAATTTTGGTTAAGAAAAGAAGTTGACCTAAATCAAAATACATTGCTATAGCTCATCGAGTTTCTTTTAATATGCTAATAGAAATTCAGCTGGTGCACAATGCTTTGTTGTTGTTGTTGTGATTTTCAAACAAAATCAAGCATAAGCTTTATAACAGCGTATTAGTTCCTAGTCCATGTAATTTGCTGAACTTAAAGTTTGGGTGAAGAAACTGTATTGGGAACTGCTGCTTTTCATTTCAACAAAAGCCTCCTAAGACCTTCATAATTTTGTATTTAATTATATTTTGTCAGGACTGTCAGCCCTGACACTGATTACAGCATGAACAAACCTTGCGAGTGAGGATGACCACGTTCCTGCTGGCCGCCGTGCTGCTGCAGCAAGCCCCCGGGTGATTTTGTTTTTGTTTTATCTTTTCCTCTGCCCTTTGCTACCAACTGAAACAGCGGCTGTGCAGGCTGGTTTGCCTCGTTAAGTACTCAAATCCACACCAGATTCCTGAGTTGAAATGACCTGATTTTCCCCCACATTAAAAGATAGTGAGTTTGCTTAGTGGAAAACAGACCATCCTGACACGGTGTGTATTTATAGGTTTTCCGTACACAAGTCTGAAAAATGTTGGCTTCCTTCTTTGGCTGAAAACTGGGTTAATTATGAGAAGCATCTGCCAATCTCAAAAGCACAATTCTCTAGTCCTGGCCATGTGGCACGCATGTCATTAAAGACATAAGATCCAACAATTTAAATTAGGGAGAACATTAGGAAAAAAATTATTTAATTATAACAAGGATTTCAAGAAAAAACCTCTCTCTTTCTTTCCGAGATGAGCTGCTGAAGGTCTCGGGACATTATTTGCGAGACACAGAGGGTTATTCAGGTGAGGTGGCTGAGATTTCCTCTTTGTCACTACCAGACCACAGATGCCCAGCCAGCAGGTAGGATGAATGACAACCACTCTGGGCTGGCTGCCTCCGCAGTTTGTCTTCTGCCACTTCTGATGATCAAAGCAATCAGTGGCCTTGGTCTCCAGGACCCCATTCCTGCGCTGAGGGCAGGAAATACCGAGAAGGCAACGGCACAGGTAACAGCAACAGCCTCGCTTCCCTTACTCGAGGTCTGTGCCAACAGGGAACATGTGAAGAAGAGATGATGCTGATAAATTATTTGTGAACAGTAATGTACACTCTACATAGAGGTGTGTCATGGTTTAACCCCAGTTGGCAACTAAGTTGGCAACTAAGCACCACACAGCCGCTCGCTCACCCTCCCTCCCCCGGTGGGATGGGGGAGAGAATCCGGGGGAAAAAAAAAAAAAAACAAACCCGTGGGTTGAGATAAAGGCAGTTTAATAGGACAGCAGAGGGAGAGAAAATAATAATAATAATAATGATAACAGGATATATAAAATAAGTGATGCACAATGTAATTGCTCACCACCCACCGACCGATGCCCAGCCAGTCCCCGAGCAGCAATCGCTGCCCCCCGGCCAACTCCCCCCAGTTTCTATACTGAGCATGACGCCATATGGTATGGAATAGCCCTTTGGCCAGTTTGGGTCAGCTGTCCTGGCTGTGCCCCCTCCCAGCTTCTTGTGCACCTGGCAGAGCATGGGAAGCTGAAACGTCCTTGACTGGTGTAAGCACTACTTAGCAACAACTAAACCATCAGTGTGTTATCAGCATTATTCTCATCCTAAATCCAAAACACAGCACTATGCCAGCTACTAGGAAGAAAATTGACTCTCTCCCAGCTGAAACCAGGACAGGGTGGGCATTTGAAGCCCCCATCTCTGTCTGTTTCCTCTCCTGCAAATAATAGCACAGTTCAAGGAACAGCTCTCTAAACTGACAACTCCAAAACCCCAGAATTTTGTTTTATAAGGGATGAGTAACAATGTGCAAATAGATCTTTTAAGTTCTCTACAAATGCTTCATAACCTTTCAGCAAAAGAACAGTTGGATATCCCCAAGCGGCACAGGCTTCTTTGTTAAATTGCTTGGTTGAAGTTTTGAAAAAAATCAATCTATTCCTTCTGAAAGATACTGCATTGGCAATTTGGCCAATGACCTCGTGAGCTTCTCTGCTCTGTCCTGTCTCGGCTTTGTGCTGGAAGCACTGGTAGAGATGGAAGTAGTCTTCTGTTTCATCTCAACAAGCTGAAGACAACACACTCAGTGTGTATAGTGCTAGCTTTTTGCCAAACAGTCATCAAGGATCCAGTTTTAAAAAGGTGACTCAGAATAATTTACATATAAAGAGTATGAATTTAAAACCTCTAATTTCATTCCATGATCTCCAGCAGGTCCTAAATGGTCTCCAGGAAGCTTATTTTCTGAAAACATTTGCAAATGCTTTGAAAAGGTAGAACGACCTAATTGTAGGACATCATCCATAAACATGAATGCAAAACCATGAACTTCTTTGCAGAAGGGACAACATCGGGAAAAAGATTAACAGGTGAAAATATCCTTCAAAATATTGGCTAAAACCCATGGGTGATGTACAGATATCTCGAGTTCGTATCCACTGTAATCTCATCTCAATCTGAATATTCAGGAGAAGTCCATTTTGAAAACCAAACAGCAGATTTCGATTTCTGAAACAATTCGGATTCAAACAGAGTTGCAACTTTTTCATGCTTAAGCATTTTTTTATTCTGCTGGCTAGGCAGGAATTCATGGGGTGGGTGGGAAGGCAGGGGTGGCAAGGCAGATTTACTACAGCTAGCATTTCTTTATACAGTCTGCCTCAGGGGGCTTCATGGTGCCTGGAATGGTAGCAGACATGTAGAAGCTGCAGCTAATGTACAATATTTTCCAGGTACGCTGTAGCAGTGCCATACTGTGCTATTAGAGTAGATGTTAACCAGTTCATTGGGATTATCCTTTCTTTAAATAATGAAAGGAGCTCTTTTATATCTACTGAAGCAGTCCCAAGGAGCGAATACAGACAGCTCTGCTTAATTAATACATATCTTTTCCACTACGAGTCTTATCTTCCCTATAATAAAATGTAATAAGATTAAACTATGCCTTAATTCTTTGCTAAAACATATAGTATTGGTAGAAAGATGCTAAATCTTTATTTTGCAGAAGTGATACAGCTGCTATTGAAATAAATTTTAGTCCCAAAAGGTTAGAAAGTAAAAAAAAACCCAGAAATATTAGCATGATAATTTTGCTAGAGGGCTATCATCATTTAGATGCTTATTCCTTTTCTAACCATTTTGTTTCCTCCTTATCAGTGACATATGTTAAAAATACACCTTTCTGAAACGTGGAAGGAGGTTGGGTCAGGGTTGGGGGTGGAACTGCAACAGTAAATCATTTATGACACGAAATTTCCTAGCTTCATGCTATGAATAAAATTAGGGTTAGTGGGAAACAAACATCCATATGGGTAAAATTAAAGCTATTTTCCACCACCAAAAAAAAAAATGCTGTTGAAGCACTGACAGACACTGGCAAAGCTGCGTTTCAAAGATGATTATTTTGGCAGCATTTTAATTGCGGCCGTTATCCGTGGGTGTGCGTAGCCTAACAAGCCATATACGATAGCTGCATGAATGTTTCTTGAAAGTCGACATTAAGCTAATGATAAAATAATGACCTTTGCAGGACTAATGTTTTTACTGTAATTTAATAACCCAAGAAGAGTATATTTTGGATCACTTTGTTATTTCCTTTAAATAATTTCTAAAACTCTTTGATTTTTGCTAGGCTCTTTTCTTCTCCCAGAACGTCCAGTGAAAGCAATGCCATAGCACGTTGCCCTTCCAATGTGCAATGTAGTGTGCTTTGATAAATAGCTGGTTATGATGACACTTATGGTCATAAGCCTCATCCATTTTTCAAAAGCCTGAAGCTTGGAGGGACCTTCCCACGCCAGTTACGTGTGGATGTTACAAGCTGTGGTAGAACCAGACCCTGTGAGATGCTGAGTGTCCGCGATATCCCAAGTGTTTAGAGACGCGCACCAGGGTGATACAAAGCCTTTACAGCATCCCGAGACCATGGGTAGTTATGGAAAAATCCTAGTGCACTCCAGAAACATGAGAAATTCACCCTAGCATAACCTTTAGCTTTCCTCAGCCCTTCCAGAGGCTGTTTGTGCCCCACTGATGCTGAGCCTAAGTCTTTCCTGACTCCCTCTGAAGTAGAGGAGAGCCAAGGAGCAAAGCGACCCAAGCTGCAGGGACTGAGACAGGGCGACTTCCCCAAATCTCTGTCAAGCCTATAGCTGGGCAAGGAGTAACCAACCTCATCTTCAGTGTCTGCAGGTCTCCCAACGTCTTCGTACTCTCTGCCAATGTTTCCTTTAAGCTTTTCTGATCTTCCTAATCCAACAGTCCTCCACCTGTCTCTTCCACATCAAAACGGAAAAAATGTTAGACAGTGTCACTGTAATTCCCTCCCATCATTTTCTCATCCCACTAGCTACCCACTTAGCTAAACAGTCTGGCCCAGGCTGAGTGTTTTCACATACCCAAGTTTGAGTTGCTGCAGGCTTGGCTTGTTTCAGGGCAGTTTTCTGTAAAATACTTAATTTAGGGACTTAGGTAAAGCTTCCTGCCTTGGGTGTCCTGATGGTGAGCTGTAGATAACAGCTAGTCATTAGAGCTAGGTAGAATAAAACAAGGAAAATATTTTCCATGATTCAAGGCACATGTAACAATGAATTATTCAGATACCCTTCACAAGCGTCACAGGACACTGAACATAGCAAATAATTAAGAACACTTAAAAATAGTAGCTGCATTTTTTTTAGGTAGGCTGAGTACTTTGAATGCATTCACTGTTTGAAGAGAGTCCTTAATTGCATGAACTAACTTATATTTGAAAAAGTAACTGAGTAATCCAGACATGAAAATTTGGGGATGTTTCAAGGAGAGAACGAACATAAATATAAACAGTTTAAGACAGTCAAAGTCATTCATGCAATATAAGCCAATTTTAGCTCTCACTCAGCTTTTATTGACTCAGTGTGTTCAGTGAGCCAAAGGATGCTCTCAGCTGCCACACGGCAAAGTTGTTCCACTCCACATTTCCAACAAAGCAGAGCAGGTTATTGCCATTGACTCCTGTGGGTAGTTTCTCTAATTATATGTCAGCAAAAGATGCAATAATGACCTAGAATTAGGTAGCAGATATTTAGTCCTCTTCCATAGCCTGTACAAAAGCTAACTAAATTCAGCAGGAAGAATTTCCATTAAGTAATAGGCTCCATATTAGGATTTTCATATGCTCATTATCTGAATATACTGTCTGGAAAGCTGATTTATTGCAGGTCAGCATTTTCTTATTCCTATGTGTTTGCAGCATGATTTGTTACTTCCATACTTAAGTGAAACATATGATCACGCAACGCTGCTGATTTCTTACAGACACATTAACTTTTCTTAGCAGAGCCTGAACATATCGGAAGAGGAAGCTCATTCTTTGGCTTCAAATCACAGGGGCAAATGAAGAACATGAACTGTTTTACATTTTGTCTCAAGAGAGTTTTAAATAACAAATCCTCTAACATAGGGTCACTGCTGTTTCTGTTTTTTCTCTCTAGGATGATGGCAAAACCCATTTTCTTCCTACGTATTCTCTCTCTCTCACACCACCATCAGAAATTCAACTTTTGCCTCAATAACAGCAATCACCCTTCCTTGTATAATTCTGCTTTTTTCACAGAGAAGATTTTTCTCCACAGTTTGGTGGTGACCGACTGGATCTTTGGTGCCTTTTCCTCAAGACTCCTTGTTAATCCCTAAAGGCATTCTCCAGTTTTCTTTCATCTGCTACCACCTCTTTGATCTTGGAGACTCTTTTCTTTATCTGTCTTGAAACTTATAAGCCAAATTTTCAGAATTAAAGCTGAAACTGCAAAGGACAGCATGGAATAAAAGATGTGCATTGTTAGCTCTGACCATGCTGGAATATAAAATAAAATATCTCAACCAAACAAAAATCCACTGCAGAACAGGACAACAGAAAATAACCTAAGTAGCTGAAATCATTACTCTAAACACGGGGCTTTCTCTGCTGTGAGCCACACTGAGCATGAGCCCTCACTGCCTGGATATTTTTTCTAGATAGCTCTTTTTTAGTGGTATCCAGCTATGACGGGAAGCAGAGTCCTTAAATCTCTCTCAACAAAAATGCATCTTAAAGATTAATATCTGTACAGTAAATAAAAGGTGCTAAGAACTTTGCTTGACGAGGAGTTTAAGTTAGTTGCTGTTTGTCATATGATTCAAAGTCTGCCCTGGGGGCTGGCAACTTTGACATTGGAAACGTAAATGCTGTTGGAAGTGTGATCCAGTTAATGGAAAGTTATATAGTCCTTGTTCTCGGTCAGGAGACAATCAGTTGCTGCTCATCAATGGTCTTTTGTTCTTCATTTGTACAGATGACAAATAACAAAGTCCAGAGAAGGGGTGCGGAGGAAATGAAGTACCACAAGTAAAAGACCTATGGAAGAGCTGCAGAAAGACTTGGAGAAGGAGGAGAACCCCCTGGCGCAACAGCAGCTACAGGAGAAGAGTTGGAGGGCTGGTAAAGTGCAGAAGACAGGTCTGTTCATTTAGTATCGTAAGTCCTCAGGGCATGGGCTATACCCAAGCTCTCCAAATTGCTAACGACATTTCTGATTATCCAGCCTGAAGTCACTTAAAAAGCCTGATTTTCAGAGGATGAATTTTCTGCGTCTTCAGGCCCCTCTAATGTCTCTCTGTGTGCAAAAAGCTGAGGCATCCGAACCAGCTGATGTACTCTTGGTCAGTTGTCTTTCCTGTTGCTTGCGACAGAGGGGCAGGGAACTCTAAATAGGTGACAGGACAAATGGCAGGAAATCCAGCAGCTGGGGAGGACAGAAGACTTATCAGAGCCCACGGAGATAAGGAAGGTGGAGCTCAGCCCTTATCTCTTCCCAAGAGGCAGGGAGCCAGTTGGGCAAAGACACATCTAAAGCTGGTCTCAGAGAAGGAAGAGAACTGGGGATATTAGGGAGCAGGGAGAAGTATTTGGAGATGTGGGAAGAAGGTGGAGGCTTTCCTGCAGTACGATCTGAAAAGGACAGTGAATAGCATGAAGAGAAATTGAGACAGCTTTTGGAGAAGAGGAAGCTAGTGAGCTTTGTTCACCATTTTAATGGAAAATCCATATGCATATTGTGTGCTTTGTTACTCTGTCCTCTCGCCTTTTTCAGAAACACCAGGCTGGATGTCCTTTCTTCCTTCTCTGCAGAAGGAAAGTCATGCACAGAGAGAAACCTGCTGCCGAACAGCTTGGTGAAGTTGAACCTGGTGCCTACGTGACCGCCTGGGCACACTTGATGAGTGCCCTTCGCTCCCCAGTTTTTTGAATGTTTCCAAATTGGCTGCCTTTTTATACAGTCTGAAAACCTATATTTATAGCTACTCACAGAGAAGTTGGTTGCTTCTTAGACTACATCATAAATTGCCTTAGTTAATAACTTTTTTCCACAAGAATTATAGCTTCCAATTTAATAGAGTTATAAAAGCATAACTTGAGCTCTGTTGATTTCACTGTAAAGCAGAGAGATTTGGAAAGATTTAATAATTGATAAGACTTTTTGGACTGTAATAAACAAGATTTTTTTAATCAACTTTTCATGCTTGGCAGATTAAAAGAATATAAGTGTTCTTCAGATGTATATTTCTGAGTATGCATGGACTGTGAAACAGTAATATAAAAACATTAAAAAGAATGATAAACTAGACAAAGACAGTGAAAAATATAGGTTAAGGGATTCCGATAAGCATAGTATTACATTTTGTAAAATGATGAACATCCTAAAATGAGATGTTACAGCAAACTCAATGCTCGCTGCTCAGTATGCCAGTGTTTAATATGGAGAAGTAAAACTTGTGAATATCCTAACCAGTTCTTAGCAATATCCATGCGACTATAATAAATTACAGAGAGTCATTCATGCAGGAAATTACTCAGAGAGTGTTATGGATCTCTGTTCTCCAGAATGTCTCTTGTATTACCAAGTAACTACACAGAGATATCACTAATAAAAGGCACTGGACTGTGAGTTTTGGAAGTAAGAGTTTGCTAGCCATAAGACAAGTACAAACCAGCTGCTAATAATGAAACCCATCCCATTTTTCCTCTGATACACCTCAGCTGTCATGTCAAGGGACTACATAAAATGAGCAAGTAATTCTGCTTCCAATCCTGAGTTCTCTGGTGGTTGCTCCAGAGTGCTGCTGATTTATTTTATCCGTGTCTGTGCTTGCGTGTAGTAACGAAGGGTTGGAAGCTAAGCGTTGGTTAGCTAGCACAGCTCAAGCCCACGAAAGGTCTGCTTTATTTTATCCATATAACAGTGATATTAATTTTGCTACACTGAACTTGGTGAAGGTAAGAAGTGGTCTGTGGCAGGTTTCGATGAAATGGTAGGTACAATCTCAGCTAGTGATCTGTGCTTTCTCACCATGGCATTTCCTAGTTCATAACCAGATGTGACACTCCACGAACAAGCAGGAATCTCTCTGGAAGCTCACTGTCCCCTTGCACAGCATCTTGCTCTGGACTAGATACTTCCATGCTCATCCCCAGTTTCTCTTTAGAGCTTGGAGGCCAAGGATGGCCTGCAGTGTGGTGGCCTTTCTGGCATGAGGACCACACTGTGGCATGAGACATCTTTGGGAAATTCTGCAGGAGAATGAAGATCAAGCGAGTGCAGGTCATGCAATGGACAAACCTACATGTGAGCTAGATGGATCTGCACACCAAAACCCGCAGGGATAAAGCCACGATACTGGGGCAGAACTATTTTTATGGTAGGAGTCATACTAACTATGGGCAGTCTATGGTAACCTGGGAGGGTTTTCTACCACCTTCACTTCTACTCATTTGTTTTTTCCCCATAGTTTTAGTTCAAGTTTAAAAGCTTCCCTGATGTGAGTTAAAGCCACAGATAGTTAAAGGAAAAGAAGGGAACATCCATGACAGTGTTGGGGTTTCCTGACATTACTCCCAGACCTGTCTGTTTGGACAAAATTTGAAGT
This sequence comes from Balaeniceps rex, assembly GCA_013401315.1. Lineage (NCBI taxonomy): Eukaryota > Metazoa > Chordata > Aves > Pelecaniformes > Balaenicipitidae > Balaeniceps > Balaeniceps rex. The sequence continues at coordinate 113,013 of VYZW01002997.1, read as the reverse complement.
TTAAAAGTAAAATGTTCAGAATATTCCAAAATATTGTCATGTTACGAGCATGCAGGGACATTTTCTGTTAGCTAAGAACCTTCCCCACAGCCTTCCTAGGTCAGACTTTTTCCTCAAAGACTTGCATTATTTGCTGTCATTTTTACAGGGCTAGTACCAGCACAATTCTGTGTATCAACACTGATCTCTTTTCCTCTCTCAGGCCAATTATTCAAATCATTAACTGTTAGTACTTAATGAAATGTCTTGCTTCCAAGCACATTAGATGTCGGTATCATTTGTCAGCCAGGTCAACATTCAATGCATTTTCTAATTAACAAAGCTCATGCCAATATCTTTGGTGGAATTCTGCTTCACAGAAATATTGAATATATATTCACTGCGGAGGTTAACACTGACCAACACATTTCTTTAGCCCACAGAGGGAAGGACTCTGACATTTCCAACATCATCAAACTTTAAAGACATCCCCACAAAAAAAAGTTTGCGTTCAGGATTGCTACAGACAGCAAGGACTGAACAAGTGACACCTGAGGAGTGGCAGAAATTGAGTATTGAATTATGTAGCAGAAAGGGAGAACACACATACAGTTCCCCCCCTCCTCAGTCCAATGCAATATCTATTACCATCGTGCTTAACCGGGACAATTAACCTTGTCCTTGCCGCTATACCTTTTCACAAAAGTGCTTTCATGTCTGCTGGCTTGTGGATGTCAATAACACCATACTCACGAGTGGGCTTAAAACTGCTCATGAAGCACAGGGTGCTCTGCAGTTCATCTGCTTCCCAACTGCAGAGCTGATTTTGTGCACGGCTTTGACAGCACTGGCAAACTAGCGATAGGTATAGTTGTGCCCAATATCTAAAAGCCTGTGAAGTTGCTGATGTACGAGCACTTGGGAGCCCATATGGTATGCGAGAACTGGCATCGGCCATGCCTGGAGTCAGCCTTGCTGGCTGTACAGACAGCAAAGCGAGCCTTGTGGCTGCCCTCCTCAAGCAGCGTAAGCATAGTGTTGGACTTTCAAGTCTCAGTTGAGAGTTAAGCAGTTGGTGTTTTAAGTAAGGCTGATGTCCCAAGTCTGGCTTGCAGAGTAAGCCCCACGAAGAATCAAACGCCCAAAAGTATTAGAGTTTCATCCCCAAAAGATACCAGCTGAGGACCCATCTCAAGTGAGTCTCGTCTGGTGCCTACTGAACACTTCCATTGACTCTAGAGCACTTTAGAGAAGCTTTTAAATACACATAAAAGAGCTGAGAAATCCTTATTTAGCAAACAGAAAAAAATTAATAATAAGCATCTGCATCCAGAAATCAGGACCCGTGCAATAGAACACTGGCTACAAGCATCCTTACTCCATCAGTCTCAATCCAGATCCAAACACTGTGATTGGTATAATATTTTAACATGCTACAGCTCTCTTACATACAAGATTTATTGTAAGTACCACCAGTTATTCATAAATTATATATTTTTGTCATTTCCTCCAGGGCAATTTGCTTAAAACAATGTATTCTTTCAACCTTAAAACATTGTCTTGCTCTGCAGGCTGATGTATTACCTTGTAATTTCAGACACACGTGACCTTTACTGCGATAGTTTCCTTTAATCCCTATTATTGTTATTATTTATGCAGTTCCCAACAGCACACAAGACATCTGTTAGTATTCTGTGCTTTGAAGTACTGAATGTAAAACAGGTTACCCATAGGAATTTCTTAAGCTTCCAATTTCATCATATCAATATGAAATCTAGTATTTTTATAATACGATTCCTTGAATTACAGATTCATGGGGGATTATGTGGCTGTAAAGCAGTTTCCAGATAGAATGGCTTTTTCAGGTAATAACTCTTAAAACTCCAGCACTACTGTGATGAGAACTTAAAGGTACCAACCCATCCACAACATCAGTGCCCTACATGTGTTGTCATTTCGCTCAGGGCTGCAGAGCTGTGGCCGATTCCCGATGGCCAGCCGACCTTCCTGGCAGCAGGGTTCAGAGACAGAAGAGGCTCAGTGGGGAGGTTTGTTGTAGGTTGCTGTGGAAAGGCAAGCAGATGGCCCCACCAGTCCTTCTCGCCTAACTCCTGTAGATATGTCAGATTAGTTTTTCAAAGATACAGCCCAAAGGACAAATACTGATTTATGGAAGTGTCAAAATCGTACTTGCAGGCTCCTCTATTTTTGTCTTCTTTGGATCAAAATATTTCTTGCATTCCAACTCTAGTTAATAGCTTCGCTGGAAAGTCTTTAATAAGAGAATGTCTGCAATCATTTAAATGGAAGTTTGAGCCCTTTCCTGAGCCAAATACCACTTATTACCCACATCAGATATAGTAAGAACACAGGGCAGACTGCTTGAGCCTTTGAGCTTACTAGAAGTGAAATGTTTGAGGTCTCTTGGGGTAGCTCCGCACCCTTTCATGCACGCTGGACAGGCCAGATGAAGAACAGGCATGAAGCCTTGTGCCTAAGAGATATCCTGAGCTGACTTCTTAACACAGTATGGAGACTTCAAGCCCAACCTATGAATGTTTTCAGCCACTGTTTTGCACAGAAAAATGTGTTGCTCAGGAAATAGCTTCCGCTGGAAACTGCTCTTTACATGACTGTCCACACAGCCCAAGAAGCTCTGTAAGACATTGGTCACGTTCAAATTCAGATCAGACCAAACCAGGAAGCCTGAAGAACAGCATTCACTTGTAAACTCAATATCTGATTCAGGTCAGGTGCTTTCTTTTTGCACAGAGTCTGTGTTTTCATTAGCGAGTAGTATCATGAAGTGTGAGACAATTACCAAAGCAGAACGTTTGATCTGAAGACCTGATCTACTCACTCTACGTATTTTGCTATGTGTTTTGGACTGGTCTGGTCCAATGGACTGGACACCCGTTAGCGATAGGAATGCATCTTCTGATTTAGTTTCTTCAAAAAGGATTTGGCTGTGAACTCCAAGACCACTCCACAACACAAACCTAAAAGTGGTGAGGGGGGCTAAGTCTGAGTTGCTCCAGAGCTCACTCCTGACCTGAACTAAAATGATAACGTTGACCCACCTACAGAAAAAGTGAGCAGCAACTATAGAAAGGTTGCATTTTGCTGGTGGAGATTCTTCCACTGTTACTGATTTTCTGGGCTATTTACTCTACAGCAGACTCTCTGAAATGGGAGATGTTGATGCATTACAATCTGAGTCGGGGGAATTGGTTTAACAAAAGGTCAGCCCCAAATGGTAACTGTCACCTTTCAGTGAGTGATACCATTAGTGGCCTTTTTCTTAGCGGCTGAACGGCATGAGTGGTGCTGCAGATTTGTAATTTTAACAGGACAATCTAACTCCAGCTGTAGTGATTTTTTTTTTTCGTTCTTTTTAAAACTGTTGGGTACTTCCTCACCCCCCCGTATGCTCACTTTCTCCCTGACCTTAGAGAAATCAGCACTGACTGTATCTCTATTTTCTCTCCTTTTAAGAAAGTGGTAAAATACTTATCTAACTACAGCCTTAGCTTTCTGCTAAAAGCCTTGACAAGCAAATATCATAGGGATATGAATATTAAAGAAGAATCACAAGGGAATATAAAAGCTACACTTCCACCATTGACACAGAAGAGTAAGTACCAAAAGTGCTGAAATGCTTGCTATATAGCAAAGAGTAATCAGAGAAGAAATTGCTGTTCAGAAGAACTTCATAGAGCTGATTAGGATGGAGGACTTTCAGATCCCAGTACACTTCATTGACAGAACCAGACTTTTTTTAAAGTTTCTGCAAGTTAAATCCCCAAATGTTGTGTTTGAAGAAGTTTTCAGTAATTTTCTACTGAAGTGAAAAAAAAGAAAAAAATTGCACATAGAGCATCTTCATGTTTACCTGATTGTAAATGGACTTTTATGCAAAAAAAATAGTCTCAGTCCTCATTTCAGCCCCATTACATTCAATATGAGATTGAACCTCCTAGTGGGAAGAACAACTCAGCATTGTTCAGCTCCGACTAAAATCAAGAATCTTGTACTCCAACTCTATAGTGATGAGAACTGCCATATTTGCTCTCCTTGACAAATATCCTGGTCCCGTACAGTGCACAACAAACCAACACAGACTGCCTGTACCAGCAGACAAGAATCCTTCTTCCTTGACGGATAATTAAAGCCAAAAGCGTGGGTGTTGCCCTTCCCATGTGAAAAAGGTTGGAGCTGTTTCTGCTACAGCACTCCCCCAGTCTCAAACCGATCCAAAAGGGGGGCACTTTCCATATGGGTGGTAATTCAGTAGGGAGCAGCATAGCGAATTTACCATCATTTTTCCTTTGATCAGGAAAACATTCCTGAAGAATACACTTGAAATAAGTTGGGTTTTTTGGTTTTTTTTTTTGGTCATGAGAAGTCCCTACAGAAAACACAACCTGATGATGCTAGTGATAGTGTGGTTTAATTTGAACTTCCAGTGCGGAAGGTGTCAAGATGCTCGAGGATAAAGATTGCCATGCAGATAGCCATAAGCTCAGGATCTCATCAACCTCTGTATGTTTAAGATCTGGGTTCACATGTGTGCTAAGCAGGGGATATCTGTGACAGCTTGTCAAACACCACGATCTGGCCACATCAGTAAAGACGCAACCATGTCACATTTCAAATAACGCAGTGAAGGACAGGCTGACTGATGCCCACATTACATATATTAAAGAGAAAGAACAAGGTAGAATAGCTTCTCTCATTGCATAGGAGTATCCAGACAAAGTAACTAAGAAAAATTGATCACCATAGATGTCTCGCAGCCTAAGGTGATATTTATAAAGCAGATAGAGCACTCTAAAGGAAGAATCTGATCATGACATTTGCAGAGAAAAACACAACACAAACAAAAAAACCCAAACAAACAACAAAAAATACCAAACAAACAACAAAATTGTTAGGTTTGATATGAGCCCTGGCGTCTACTAGATGCCATGTGTTCACACCACTGACTTATGCCATATCATAAGGAACCAATCCGGAGATGTTCCATCTTGGAAACTTGCTCAGAGACACTTTTCCATTCTTTTCAGTAAGACCAAGATCAGAACTTTGGTCAGATTGATACGTTGAATGAAAACCAAAGTAATCACGTCGTTGCTTCTTAGAGATCAGACCGAAACTGTTCCTTTGATTTTAGGGTATCAGGTCTGCATCTGGATCCCTGAGCTCCCTTTGTTACGTATCAGACCACCCTTACTCATCAGCCCCATTTTACAGCAGCCAGGAGAAGCCTGGATCTAGCTCTAAGACAGACACACTTCTTTTTACAATTAAGGCTAACATATTGAATGCAATAGATTTCTTCTCCCACACTCTGCACCTGAAACATTACGCTTCAGGCTGTTGGCTAACCAATGCTTACTGGTTTACAAAAGCCAACTGTCGTCTACAATTTCCACAGTTTGTTTTTTCCCTCCCTCCAGGGTAATTTAGAGTCTCAAAAGCCTTAATCTCATGAATGGCCTGAACTAGGTCACACAAGTTCCTCTCCATGGTTGGCTTTGAGGCTGAGAGAGATAGAGGTGAAGCATGCTTTAGATTATAAGGACACCACAGTATCCTTTAGCTAGAAAGTAGTTATCTTCCATGTTAATCAACATAGGATAAACATAAGGACAGACGATAAAAAAAAGAAGGTGGAATTCAAAATAATTTTTAGGTTATTGAATGCATTTTCCATCTAAGATGACCATGATGCATAATGAAAGAACATGGGAGTTACCTGAGTGCAGTGAAAGGAGATAGATTAGGTGTAGACAAAACAAAATTAATCACATGGGGAAGGGAAAAAAAAGAAGAAAAGGATAAAAGGGAGGTGCTAGAGTTAGAGGGTGAGAAAAATAAAAGTTACATGGACAAAAGCATGCTTAGAGTGCAGAGAGGAACAGGAGGGGATCTAGACTAGAAGCCTAAAAATGACCATTAAAAAAAAATCTCATTAAAGAAGGAAGAGGAAATACATGAAAGGGAAAATAGCTGCTAAAAGGAGATGAAAATCACAAGAGAAATCATATGTACTTGAAAGATTGTGAAAAGATGATGAAATAACAGAATGTACATAAGACCAAAAATAGCCTGAGGGGAAAATTAGGCTGAAAAAGAACTGGAAAGTAAGACAACAGAAGGTGCTCAAGCAGAGAAAAAAAACAAAGATCAAAAACATGGAGAGGGAGAACAGAGTGTGTTGTACTATATTTTATGAGAGGATGGAGTATACTTACCACCTTCAAGGTTTACCTTTTTTAGTCTGAAAAGATTTAAACTAACCTCAGTACAAGCAGTTTCCTGGAGCCTGATCAAGGACTCCTGTTTCACAAGGACGTAATTCCTCCTATTTGTTTTTCTGTTTTCAG